>JAJHSJ010000609.1:0-47552 GCA_021015155.1 Magnolia officinalis | reverse complement strand
TCTTGACATAATATTTAATAAGGAACTAATATAAAACACTAACATTTTATGCTTGTTAGTGTGGGATCTCCTATATGATTTTTGTTTTAAATTGGCGGTACTAAGTTTCAATTTAGTCAGTTACACACAGTTTAAGCTCTTGAGTAGTGGAGCCCACGCAGTTTTTTAGACTCTTGAGTAGTGGAGTCGGGTCTCACGTGATGGTCTCTGTAACTCTTAGGAGTTCACTGGACTCCTCACAGCCTAGGGAGTTCATAAACCGCGATCCATCAGAGGGGCCCAGTGAAGCTACCGGAGCTGTGAACTCGGTTGGAATTACGCACAGGGTTGGCTGTGGTAACTCTCTAGAGTTCACAGAGCTCACAAGGCGACCATTGGGGTACCAAATCTAGGGCCGCTAGTCCATCAATGAGTAGGTTTAAGCCTTTCCTCATGAGTTAGTATTGAAATCAAGCCAAAGATCCGGGGGATCTTACGCATGGTTGACCTATTTATGGACATGGCCAAAGAGCTCACACTACGACCCGCTTTTCCTTCGTCTGCAAGGTCGAGCCCATTCACTGGAGGACATTTTCCTCCATTCCCCATGACGGTGCCGGAAAGCTATACAGACGGCATCGGTCTTACGCGTGATTGACTGTTGAGGACTTTTTGGCCTTTTAGGCTTTTAGTCACTAGCTCCGTCAACTGCCTGCATGGGTATGCATATGATGGCCTTCACGGGCTTTTTAGGGCCACTGGCTTCTCATTGCTGCCCAAATGGTGAAAATAATAGGTCATATGCGTAGCTGGCCCTTTTAGGGCTTGACCCTTTTTAGGGCTTGGCTAGATTGCCTTAAAATGCCTTAAAA
The DNA here is from genome assembly GCA_021015155.1 of Magnolia officinalis. Lineage (NCBI taxonomy): Eukaryota > Viridiplantae > Streptophyta > Magnoliopsida > Magnoliales > Magnoliaceae > Magnolia > Magnolia officinalis. Next base: position 46,701 of record JAJHSJ010000609.1, on the reverse strand, counting down.
GACAATAATAGGTTTGATAATTGTTGCTGCGAGAATGATAGACATCTCTGATTAAGATTGATACATCACCACTCCTGATCATATCTTCAAGAGGATTCGTCTGTGTTGTTGTCTGTGTTGTTCATAATATATCAGCTTGGTGACGATACCAATTTCATCAAGATTTTGCAGGGCTCACTTGATGATGACGATGGTCACTTTCTTTTCACAATACTTGTTGATACATAGTCTTGATATGCTCACGAATTTCCTTTTTTTAATCATTCATCTGACGATACATAGACATGGTCTTGTTTATTCTTGCCCCCTTTTGATATAGAATCATTATGCTTATAATATTCTAGATCAAAATCAGTAGCATCTTCAGGGATGGTATCTTTTGATGAAGCGAGCATTGGCTAGTATACTTATACCTTGCCCATCTTGATTCACGACTCTGTATGCAGCATTGGGTTATACTTCTTTTATTATGTACGGCCCATCCCATTTAGGCTTGAAATTTGCCCCCTGTCTTCTATCTGTTTTGGAACCATCCCAGGATGTTCGATTGTCTTGGCATCCTCTTCTAATGACTGTGCGGCTATAACCATGCTCACTGACGACCATGCCCCCAGTCCTTAAAAATTCCTTTCGCTTTTCCTGACCAACCCCAATAGGGATTTGAATTCCTCTCCCATGATTTAGACGGTGGGGTTCTTGTAATCAAAACCTGGTTCTCATGATTTCTTACTTGCCGGACTATATTTTCTAAGATCTTGCGGCGTCAGCCTACCGCGGTACACATTATTCTTGGTCTATTCTCCTGCCTTTGTTTCTACTACGCTGTAAAATTCTATGGTTTTGGGTACTTTGTGCTAGCATTGACTTGAAATCTTCCTGGGAGCGACCGCAAATGGCTTTTTCTTTCAACATACAGTAGCAACACGTATAATTAGACTGTAAAATTCTCAACTGCTCGGGCAACAATAGGGTTAGTGCGGCTGTCCTAGTTGTCTTAAATGCTTCGGCAAAAAATAGAATTCTTCTTGGTTTCGGCGATCCTCGATGATTCTGCCTTCTCAGTTTCTTTAATCATATTACTTGACTGTCCTTTAGGACTTGCTTTCATCATTCTTTCTTTCTTCTTTAGCGAAAACCTTATAGTAACTGGTGTCTGCAAAGAAGGACTCGGCCTCTGTATATGGCTTTGCATCAGCCATCACTTTATACTGATTCCATCTTGCAGTATTTGAAAGCATTATGTAGTGTAGAAGGTACAATGTTGTACTGATGAATCCATGGCCTTCCTAGGAAGAAGATTATATGTTGTCACGACATTTATAACGTGGCACACGACATTAATAGTCAGCTCTCATATTTCCAACGTTAATGTAATTTTAATGAGTGCACGCTGCCTATCCTGATTGAAGTCCTGTATCATCATTCCACTAGGGCGTAGATCTGAACGACGATAACTCAGTTTACTCAACATCGAAAGTCACAAGAGGTTCACCGTAGACCCATTATCTATCATAATTCGCTTAACCTTCTTTCCACAGAGATGACCTTCTATCATTAGCGGTCTGTTATGCTCTGCCTCGCAGATCAAATCACCATCAGAGAAGAAAACGACCGGTAAGCAGTTTTCCTACTCACCGTGCTCTTCGTGTTCCAACTCTGCCAGTAAAGTTTATCGTACCTCATGATTGGACGACGCTTGGACCAAGCTCTGTCAAAATTCTTTAACAACTTAAGCGCATCATAGACGCTAACTGAGCTGGTATACCCTTCAAATGACTTACTACATCTAAGACACCTTGCTATTTCACTTATGTTTTCTTTCCCGTCGTCATTTGCTTTTCAGCGACCTCTTTCCTTATAATCCCTATTCTCTGCTTCGCAGGACTTATCGTTCCTTCTCGATCGCAATGTAATCACTTCTACCTTCTTCGTTGCCTCACGGTCTTCTTTCTCTTTCACTTCTCGGGCTTTTCCCGGATTGTAAGCATATTCACCGTTGCCATCATACCCCTCTCTTCTCTTTGCCAATTAGTATTTCGCCCTATTTATCATTCACTGTATTTATACATTTTAATGTATAACAATCTTCGTTGGAGGTCCCACTAGGTGATGTGGCGGTGAAAATCTCTCTCTAGTTCTTGTCACATCCTAAGGGCGTTTAGGTTCTGGTAACTCTATTGTACCAGCTTTTAGCAGTTGGTTCATCATAGGAATAACATCTTCCTGTCGAACACGAATCCTTGTGAGAATTGAGCATCCTAGGCCTCTTTCCACTGTACCTATTCCTGATTAGTTCTATCTTCTTTTCGTTTCGACCTCTTTTCCCTAGAATCCCTAGTATCTTTGCTTCTCTTGTTATGATCGATGGTATTACGGACATCCTGCTGGGTGCTGTCCTAGCTACTCATGGTGAAATGCTGGCATCTTACAAGTCATCAATTCCAAGGCATGAGCTTTAGTGGCCAGGTCATGGAAAGTTCGATGTTGGTGCTGGTGAGTCTAAACGCGATTCCCGTTTCCATAGAGTTCAGGCATATCTTGACTTGTTCCCTTTCTTCCGGCAATTGCCTACACGAGGCTCCCAATGTCTTCCACCTATCTATAAACTTTTCTACCGGTTCTCCTTCTCTCTGTCGCACGGAAGCCAATTCTGTAATACTAACATCACGCTTCGAAGATAAGAAGTTTGACATAAAGGCATCCTACATTTGTTCCCAAGTACGTATCGACCCTGGGGCTAAGCTGGAATACCATCAGAATGCTTTGTGTGTCAGTGATGACCTGAACAATCGCAGGCAATACTGCGGCATCGAAGAAAAATTCCCCAAGCTAGTAATGAAGTGCATTAAATGTTCTTCGGGTGATCCTTCCCCATAATGTAACGCCCTGAAAATCGGGGGTCGAGCATAAACTCAACTCCCGAGTTCTAGAACATCACTTATGCAACAAATGAATGATGATTGAATGTTGACTGTATTCGTGCATTGAACATGAGTGAGATTAAGCCAAAACAACATATCATACTCCAGAGACAGTTAAATTTGCAAGCGGAAGACTGTGATAGATAGATAAAATATATAAACTATGATGAGTCTCCAGAGTGTGAGAAACATTACCAGGTTAAATAATTACAAGTACAGTTCTAAAATATATCAAATGTGAGGAAGTGTAATGTCTCCTGTCCCAAGTACCATAGCCCCGTCAATACAATATCAGGTCTTCATTGACCTGCTAGAGAGATACAGATAGGAGAACTCCTCCTATCATCATAGAAGTAGTCCGGCTCTGCTTCACAAGCATCGCTATCACCTGAAACTCAATAAATCTGGTTGGTGTTACAAACACCGTCCCATAACGTGGGAGTGAGTGATCAACTCAGTGGAACAATAAAGCATAGGTTAACATATTATCAACTCAGTCAAGTAATAATGATAAAGCAGTACAATCAAACAATTCTAATACTCTTATTAATGCAAGTATGAATGACATGATGTATGCCCTTGCCAAACCACTCTCATGCGACATCATCTTACGTTCGCGAATGCATAACTCCCTCAGTGCTCCACATCTACAAGGCACATGCGGTGCAATGATGCATATGATTTCCGAGTTGTTATTAGTCCGTTTCAAACAGCAGTATTGGGAAAATAAGGTACCTCCCTTGTATCATCCCCAAACATGATCCATTCTAGGGTCGTCAATCCTAGTTAATCTCATACGATATTATGGTTTGAGAGGCATAGCGAAGGCATCGCAAAGGGCTCGTCACCCGTCAGCATGGATACAGATCTCACCGTATGCGGCTCAATGCTGGCCGTCAGCTCGAGTACAGGTCTCACCGTACTCGGTTCAATCACTAGCCATCAGCTCGAGTACAGGTCTCACCGTACTCGGCTCCACTCATACTCTAGTTGCTGTGAAAGACTTGTCGCCAATCACAGACCTTCGAGTATACTCGAAGATACTACAGAGGACTCGTCGCCCGTCAGCACGAGTACAGGTCTCACCGTACTCGGCTCTCGCCGTAAGTATCGACAGCTCGAATACAGTGTCCCATACCACCGTATTCGGCTCACGAGGTGGTTGCTCAAAGGTCATTACGGGGAGGCACGTAACCCCAGCGTAGGCCGACAGCTCAACCACGGTGTCCATACCACCATGCCCGGCTCATGAGTCTTAGCGGATCGAGGGTACCATGGTTTTAAAAGGGATTTCACTGGCAAGTTTGGTACCCTAGGTTCAAGTCAGAGTAGTCCAAAGAAGTAGCGTCAAACATGGTGAACATACATAAGACAGATCGGGTTACTTGACGAGCTCGGCTAGCTTGAAGCGCACAAGTTGAACGACATGAAGTGCATAAGCACTTCGCGTGGCCAACCACTATCGTCAACCGAAGTACGACTCGAGTTCACGAAACACATCTCACGTGGCAAATGAATCACAACCACGAATTCAATTCTGGTACGATTGTCTGGACTATAATCATAGCCCCAAACACAATCAATTGCAGATAGGTAAAGCAGTAATGATGGATCAAGATTCAACTCATACAATCAAGGTCTGGTATTATCCGTTTAGGGCTGCCAGGGCTGTTGCACGCACTCGTTGCTCCGCTCCCCCATCACCCATGACGGATCATACAACGTAAATATAAATTTAAACATATGCATTACATAGTAAAAATCATAAAGCAGTTGAGCATGGTATTAATCACAACACAAGCATGAGTTTGTACATGTTCAATTCCTAATCACACAACTATCAAAGGAGATCATACACATAGTTAAAGAGGTTGAGAATCATATCTCAACACCCTTATACATTACAATTTGCTAATTACTACTCATTCAGACATTTCAAGAAACACTTAAACAAACATACATCAACATACATGACATATGTCGATCACATAGGCATTAGGCCAAATCCTTTCACTAGGGAGTTGCCCCAATCATAACACGCGTACACCCACGACGGATAGTCATGGCAAGCAGGAATCCAAGTTCCATATTCATTCAGTCATTTCCACAAACACTTGGGCCACACATTTTAGCATATATAGTGTATATTGGCCGTGACGTGATTTAGGGCAAATCCTTTCGTCAGAGGGGTATCGCCAATACAACAATCATGAATCCATGACAATTAGTCATGGCGAGTACGAATGAGAATTCAATACTCATTCAGTCATTTTCACAAACACTTAGAAGACACTATTACAACATACATGGTGCATGTAAGTAAAACATGTATTTAGGCGAATCCTTTCGCCAAATAAGTATTTTATCCATATATCGTATATCCATACAACAAATAAACATGTCAAACACATTTCCAAAAAATATACGTATACCGTACTTTCTACAAATACCTAGAGTATGTAGAATTCCATATTTTTCATCTTTAATCGAAATGGAAAACAGACAGCACTTTGTACATGTGCAATTGCATGCAGATCATGAATCTATCATTATCTGACATTGAAAGTGTTGAAAACCATAACCTATACATCTAAAGTCCGCACCTTTTATCGTAGAATCGCAACGGAATCGATGGGTTTGTCTAGCTTCCGTATACGGCAACTAGTCAACCTAGAGAAGGAAATAGGTTAGCTATTTCATAACCTACAACTATCAAATCCCCCAAATAGGTTAGGGTTAGGGTTTATTACCAAGAAATGACACCGAAATCGCCGGGAAAGCGAAAAGAATGAGGTGGTTAAGCACCGATAGCAGCAGGGTAGAGCGGCGGGGAGATCTTCCCACAACTCCCATACTTTCTCCTTCTTTTCCCTCTCTCAAATCTCAAATTCGTATGGCTGCCATGAGGGAGGGTTTAAGGTCCTTATATAGTCTCAAAACTCACCGAATTAGACTCCTGTTCAAGGGGTACGACTATTATAGGTATTTCGGCACTTTTCCAGCTCAAAAGAGGGTTTCTGGTGGCCCTCCTTGAGCCAAACGTCAGACTTAAGCTCTCAACACATGGATCTACGTGGGATTACGCTTTCGACTCGATCGGATTCCCAGATCACACGTGGCGGACCATTTTCAGTTCAACGGTCGGTGGGTCACGATCCGAAATTCCAAGTACATGTAAATGTTCCTGAAATTTTTCCTGATCCGAGGGTGTAATCTGGTCTGATTCTGACGGTCCGGTTGCTTAATACTGATCCACAAGCGAATGGTGCCAGATCACTATTCCAGATATTTATTTTGTAAAGGAAAGAGTGATTTTCACACTCCCTCGCTCCGGACTCAAGCGAATGGCCGTGGGACATCGACTGGACCTGATTTCCGAGGTGGTTGTCAAGCCCAGTGAGGCGGTCCTAGTTCCTTAACTTCGTGTTAATCGGACTTCCGATGTGCGGTCTAGACCTAATACGAAGTTTCAAGTCATTCCCGAGAGTAGCCGGGTAATGAGTTTGATCCTAAACTTTAGGGTAACCTAGAGTCAATGTTTCTGCAAGTTTTGGGTCTTGCAGATCATATTTAAAGTGATTGGTGCTAATTTCACAGGCACTCTAGTTTAACACTAGCTAAATCTCACTTAATTTCTAAAGGGTTTAGTCCTGTAAGATTTCTGTATGAGGTGGTACCTGGGCCTTTGTAGTTTGTATATAAAGTGATCCAAGGTATACTACTTAGCTAGTTTACGATAGTGTCTAGGGTGAAAGTACTTTGAAAGTTTAAGGAGCAAGGTGGTGAAGGATGGGATTTGTGAAGGAAATGGATTAAGGAGAGATTTTAGACTGTGGGATTGAGTTTTGACAAGTTGATAAGGTCTTAGGATCGACCCATTGCCTAAGGACGTCTAATCCCAGGTTGGCAAAAATCCGGGATGTTACAATCTACCCCCCTTAAAACAAAATTTCGTCCCCGAAATTGGCTAAGGGTAATAAGGGAAGATTTCTATTATTTCACTTGCCTAAGACTTATTGATTCCAAGTTTCTACGCGTGGTAGGGTATAGACCAGCTGGTTCAGTTTAGTCTACCCCCTTAAAACTTATTTCTCTATACATTTCTCATACCCTGATGGTTTGCTACAATTTATTTCTGTACCTATTTGGAGTCTTGACGACAATTCCCAGCAATTTAGAGTAAGATAGCTGTTTTCAATGTTTGACCAACACGGAGAGACGTTTGTAGTGGGCTTGATCCCGATACATTGATCATCTACCTTGCCAGGGTAGAAGGCTCATCGTATCCCTCCCTAATCCTGATGGATCCTGGTCTTCTGCTCGGCTAAGCAGTGAGTCCGTTGGCAGTCACCCAGGATTGAGAATTGGGTCAAGCCGCGTATGCTTCGCAGTTGTATATTTCAGTAACTCCGTAGTCCGATCACTCTCTAAGAGTAGGGAATGTCCATCATTGAAAGGCTCAAATTGTTTATTCTAAGGTTGCCCTTTAGGTCTATCTATGTCCAAGGAAATGGTAAATCAAATCTTACTAGATCATCCTAAAACGGTTTCTCATAGTAGGGCAGGCTAGGGCTTCTATAATGTTCGTATTCAACGAGCACTGTTTCGATCCTGGGCCAGTGGGGTAGGGTCCACCGCGTTTCCGCTGCGCCACCCAGATCAAAGAGGCGTATCAGGTGACCTAACTAGATTGGGCTCATAATGTTCTACCCCCCTTAAAATTTTAGTTTCAACCTCAAGGCTCAAGAGCTATGCCCTGATCCGTATGTCGGAACAAGGTGTAATTTATAACCTATCCTTGACATGAAATGGGAAATACATTGGTCTGCCTTTCATCGACGATGTGTACGATGACATTGATACCTATGCGATCGAGAGGAGCTAAAAATGATGGGTAATGTGGTTGATGTCAGGGGCAGGTGTGAGTTTGAGGCAAGATGCCTAATTCTACCAAGGGGTTTTTGTCGCGGTCCAGACTTATCCTATTTAATGATGTCTGGCTTAACAGGTAGGCTATCTTTCTACGTTCATAAGCACAATATGTATGCCAACGTGGCATGCGATTTGAGACCTAATTCCTAACTAATTGTTGCCCATTTGGGTAATTCCTTGGGGCCTAAAAGAAAATCTCTACTGGCTATGTGTTCTTAATACTTCTCGAAGACGAAGTTATAAACTTTTAGTTGTAAGTGGTCAGGCCAACACGGAAGGAATGTTGTGTAGTGGGTCTGAGTCGGATACATGGACCTCCTGCCTAGCTAGAACAGAAAGTTGCCATATCATCTCTTAATCCTAGTCGATCCCGACCTTCTGCTTGATCAGAGCATAGGGTTCATTGGTCACTACCAGGATTGAGAATGCGATTCAAACCGCGAATACCTCGCTTATATGTAGTTTCTCTACTCCGTGTTCCCGATTGTACTAAGTCCTTGAGAAGGAAATTCTAAGGGATGTATTGATTAGACCTAACATTGAATCCAAGGGATATATAGGTTTTCTCTAATCGTGAATAGTTTCTACGTCATACAAGCTCCCTAAGAGTTACTAAGGAAGCCTAAAGTATTAAGGGGATTCAACGAAGGAATGGAGTCATGCTCCAGCCTAATCAAGCTGTCAGAGTGTGGTGGGTTACTGTATATCAAGGGACTTTATCACTGCATCACTACTTGACCAATGGTCTTAAGTTGTATTAAAATGGGACTGTATTGCTAATCCCACTTCGGGATTGGGAATGACATATTTGGCAGGAGGGTGGGCGGGGATTAAAATTACTTTATAGGCTTTGGAAAATGAGCATTGTGTTGGAAAGTGTGAGTTGGGATTTCCAAATCCCAAGATAATGAATTCTTAAGTGTAATTTGAAAGGACAACAGAGTTTACGTTTAATGGCATACAATCCAAACATGGTATTAGAAAACATGGGATACAACCAATCTAGGGCCATACCTTACACATACATTTATTGTTACCTTTTCAATTCTATCCACCCTAAACTCACCTAATGCAATTGGCCGAACGGGCCCTAAACGTCCTCAAATATCTAAAATATTCTATCAACAACTACAACCATCAACATAAAATCATAAGCACCCTAAGACAGTAACCCATGCGAACTACGAGGCAACAGTATGGATGATTAGACATCCAAGAGAATGGTCGTACATGCTCAGATAGAGCCATAGAAAAGCGAATGAAAAGTGATGGAGAGAGAGATAGGGCTGGAGGTTTGGTTCTCCACGGATTGGGGTCTCAACAGACGTTGTAGAGGCCCAACAGACAGGGTTTAAAGAAAGGAAGTGAAGAGATGGGCTGGGTTGAGAGTTTACAGGAATTTGAGCCTCAAATGGGGGGTGTAGGAGCTCAATTGAGAGAGAATGAAGAGGGGGGAAGGTAGGTATTACGGTAAACATTGTGGAAGGATGGATGGTGGTCGAAAAAGGTGGAATGTAGGATTGAGAGGGAGATCGGAGAGAGAAACAACAAGTTGGAGGGCTTGGAAGGGTGAAATGAGAGAGTGGGGTGCTCCAGCCCCCAAAATCCCAATCTCCAGCCAATTTCGCACATGCCAGGGGGTAGGGGAGGTCGTGCCGACCAATCCCAGGCCCGGCCCCACTTCAAATGGCCCACCTGACCGCGGTCGACCGCGGTGACCGAGGCCGCCTTGGCCGGCGCCGCGCCGCCGCGGTGGGGCCGTGTTCTCTGTGGTCCCAAGGTGCCAAATGCACCCTGGTTCAACCCTGGGTCCCATCGGATTTAAGTGGGGAGGCCCCCGACTCCGATTCGCTCCATTTCGGGTAGTTTCGGGATAATCGGACGTAACTTGCAATCCGGAATGAGTTATCTGACATAAAATAAATGAATTTGGGGTAGAACGAGCTAATGAAGCCAACCAACCCCGCTATACCGGGTTGCGCAACCCGAAATTGTGAGAAAACCCTCCGATTGACGGCCATTTCCCTGTTTCAATTTCTTTTTGCTAAAAATGGTAGTTTCAGTTCAATTGCTCTTCATCGGTCGAGCTTTAGGAGTTACGTCCATTGTGAAAAGGGCTTGGAATAATTATGAGAACGGTTTGGTGAAGCCCAATAGGACACTTACTATTTTTGGGTGAAAGCCTTGCGCACTTAGTAGACATCACGACCCTATAGTAAGTCGCGAATTCTAGGGGTTTTAGTCGTAGTTTGTCTCTGATTTCCTTCTCATTACTTGGTATCCCTATTTAAAGGGCTGTGAACTCATTTTTAAGCATTCATTAATCAATTTCGAATGTATTAGAATTTATTTATATTGTCTGCTTTCTTTCCTTATGGATTCGGGAAGCCTTTGTGAGGAGTCCAGAGAAGCTCCGAGGATTCGGAGTAGTTATCATCATCACTCTTATCCCGTATTCTACCAATTGTCAACGGTTGGGGTGAGGTGGATTGTAATCTAGAAGCATCTATAGACGGTATAGGAATGTCTTAAGGTCGACCCGAGCGATCATGGTTGAATACAGACTCGATTTCGGCGTTCGTTTTCAGTGAACTAGCCGTTGGACGGAACAGAGATGCCTAAGACTGTTTCTACATTCCGTCGCTCCCTCCTAAGTCAGAGTGCGTCAGTGTGTGTCGTGTGACCATAACCCAGGTCCGGTTTAATCCAAATCATGCTCTGATACCATCTTGTAACGCCCTGAAAATCGGGGGTCGAGCATAAACTCAACTCCCGAGTTCCAAAACATCACTTATGCAACAAAATGAATGATGATTGAATGTTGACTGTATTCGTGCATTGAACATGAGTGAGATTAAGCCAAAACAGCATATCATACTCCAGAGAGTTAAATTTGCAAGCGGAAGACTGTGATAGATAGATAAAATATATAAACTATGATGAGTCTCCAGAGTGTGATAACATTACCAGGTTAAATAATTACAAGTACAGTTCTAAAATATACCAAATGTGAGGAAGTGTAATGTCTCCTGTCCCAAGTACCATAGCCCCGTCAATACAATATCAGGTCTTCATTGACCTGTTAGAGAGATACAGATAGGAGAACTCCTCCTATCATCATAGAAGTAGTCCGGCTCTGCTTCACAAGCATCGCCATCACCTGAAACTCAACAAATCTGGTTGGTGTTGCAAACACCGTCCCATAACGTGGGAGTGAGTGATTAACTCAGTGGAACAATAAAGCATAGGTTAACATATTATCAACTCAGTCAAGTAATAATGATAAAGCAGTACAATCAAACAATTCTAACTACTCTTATTAATGCAAGTATGAATGACATGATGTATGCCCTTGCCAAACCACCCTCATGCGACATCATCTTACGTTCGCGAATGCATAACTCCCTCAGTGCTCCACATTTACAAGGCACATGCGGTGCAATGATGCGTATGATTTCCGAGTTGTTATTAGTCCGTTTCAAACAGCAGTATTGGGAAACTAAGGTACCTCCCTTGTATCATTCCCAAACATGATCCATTCTAGGGTCGTCAATCCTAGTTAATCTCATACGATATTATGGTTTGAGAGGCATAGCGAAGGCATCGCAAAGGGCTCGTCACCCGTCAGCACGGATACAGATCTCACCGTATGCGGCTCAATTGCTGGCCGTCAGCTCGAGTACAGGTCTCACCGTACTCGGTTCAATCACTAGCCATCAGCTCGAGTACAGGTCTCACCGTACTCGGCTCCACTCATACTCTAGTTGCTGTGAAAGACTCGTCGTCAATCACAGACCTTGGAGTATAATCGAAGATACTACAGAGGACTCGTCGCCCGTCAGCACGAGTACAGGTCTCACCGTACTCGGCTCTCGCCGTAAGTATCGACAGCTCGAATACAGTGTCCCATACCACCGTATTCGGCTCACGAGTTGGTTGCTCAAAGGTCACTACGGGGAGGCACGTAACCCCAGCGTAGGCCGACAGCTCAACCACGATGTCCCATACCACCATGCCCGGCTCATGAGTCTTAGCGGATCGAGGTACCATGGTTAAAAGGGATTTCACTGGCAAGTTTGGTACCCTAGGTTCAAGCAGTAGCGTCCAAACATGGTGAACATACATAAGACTGATCGGGTTACTTGACGAGCTCGGCTAGCTCGAGCGCACAACAAGTTGAACGACATGAAGTGTATAAGCACTTCGCGTGGCCAACCACTATCGTCAACCGAAGTACGACTCGAGTTCGTCGAACACATCTCACGTGGCAAATGAATCACAGCCACGAATTTAATTCTGGTACCGATTGTCTGGACTATAATCATAGCCCCAAACACAATCAATTGCAGATAGGTAAAGCAGTAATGGATCAAGATTCAACTTATACAATCAAGGTCTGGTATTATCCGTTTAGGGCTGTCAGGGCTGTTGCACGCACTCGTTGCTCCGCTCCCCCATCACCCATGACGGATCATACAACGTAAATATAAATTTAAACATATGCATTACATAGTAAAAATCATAAAGCAGTTGAGCATGTTATGAATCACAACACAAGCATGAGTTTGTACATGTTCAATTCCTAATCACACAACTATCAAAGGAGATCATACACAGTTAAAAAAGGTTGAGAATCATATCTCAACACCCTTATACATTACAATTTGCTAATTACTACTCATTCAGACATTTCAAGAAACACTTAAACAAATATACATCAACATACATGACATATGTCGATCACATAGGCATTAGGCCAAATCCTTTCACTAGGGAGTTGTCCCAATCATAACACGCGTACACCCACGACGGATAGTCATGGCAAGCAGGAATCCAAGTTCCATATTCATTCAGTCATTTCCACAAACACTTGGGCCACACATTTTAGCATATATAGTGTATATTGGCCGTGGCGTGATTTAGGGCAAATCCTTTCGTCAGAGGGGTATCGCCAATACAACAATCATGAATCCATGACAATTAGTCATGGCGAGCACGAATGAGAATTCAATACTCATTCAGTCATTTTCACAAACACTTAGAAGACACTATTACAACATACATGGTGCATGTTAGCAAAACATGTATTAGGGCTATCCTTTAGCCAAGCGAGTATTTTATCCATGTATAATATACTACTACAGCAAATAATCATGATACATACATCTCCAAAATTCATACGTATACAGTACTTTCTACAAATACCTAGAGTATGTAGAATTCCATATTTTTCATCTTTAATCGAAACGGAAAACAGACAGCACTTTGTACATGTGCAATTGCATGCAGATCATGAATCTATCATTATCTGACATTGAAAGCGTTGAAAACCATAACCTATACATCTAAAGTCCGCGCCTTTTGTCGTAGAATCGCAACGGAATCGATGGGTTTGTCTAGCTTCCGTATACGGCAACTAGGCAACCTAGAGAAGGAAATAGGTTAGCTATTTCATAACCTACAACTATCAAATCCCCCAAACAGGTTAGGGTTAGGGTTTATTACCTAGAAATGACGCCGAAATCGCCGGGAAAGCGATGAGAATGAGGTGGTTAAGCACCGATAGCAGCAGGGTAGAGCGGCGGGGAGATCTTCCCACAACTCCCACACTTTCTCCTTCTTTTCCCTCTCTCAAATCTCAAATTCGTATGGCTGCCATGAGAGAGGCTTTAAGGTCCTTATATAGTCTCAAAACTCACCGAATTAGACTCCTGTTCAAGGGGTACGACTATTATCGGTATTTCGGCACTTTTCTAGCTCAAGAGAGGGTTTCTGGTGGCCCTCCTTGAGCCAAACGTCAGACTTAAGCTCTCAACACATGGATCTACGTGGGATTACGCTTTCGACTCGATCGGATTCCCAGATCGCACGTGGCGGACCATTTTCAGTTCAACGGTCGGTGGGCCACGATCCGAAATTCCAAGTACATGTAAATGTTCCTGAAATTTTTCCTGATCCGAGGGTTTAATCTGGTCTGATTCTGACGGTCCGGTTGCTTAATACTAATCCGCAAGCAAATGGTGCCAGATCACTATTTCAGATATTTATTTTGTAAAGGAAAGAGTGATTTTCACACTCCCTCGCTCCGGACTCAAGCGAATGGCCGTGGGACATCGACTGGACCTGATTTCCGAGGTGGTTGTCAAGCCCAGTGAGGCGGTCCTAGTTCCTTAACTTTGTGTTAATCGGACTTCCGATGTGCGGTCTAGACCTAATATGAAGTTTCAAGTCATTCCCAAGAGTAGCCGGGTAATGAGTTTGATCCTAAACTTTAGGGTAACCTAGAGTCAATGTTTCTACAAGTTTTGGGTCTTGCAGATCATATTTAAAGTGATTGGTGCTAATTTCATAGGCACTCTAGTTTAACTCTAGCTAAATCTCACTTAATTTCTAAAGGGTTTAGTCCTGTAAGATTTCTGTCTGAGGTGGTACCTGGGCCTTTGTAGTTTGTATATAAAGTGATCCAAGGTATACTATTTAGCTAGTTTACGATAGTGTCTAGGGTGAAAGTACTTTGAAAGTTTAAGGAGCAAGGTGGTGAAGGGTGGGATTTGTGAAGGAAATGGATTAAGGAGCGATTTTAGACTGTGGGATTGAGTTTTGACAAGTTGATAAGGTCTTAGGATCGACCCATTGCCTAAGGACGTCTAATCCCAGGTTGGCAAAAATCCGGGATGTTACAATTAAACTTCTAAAAATCCGGATGCTTGAAATTGGCTGGGAACGGGATATCTTCTACCTCTCTCGGATATGGCGTCCGGTATCTGAAACGGCCAGTATTTTCACGTTCTCTTTCTACTCTACCAGCTTCTTCAACGACTTATCTCACTTCGTCCCGTGTTACAGTTCTTACAGCTGGAACAGACCCTCGCGATCCTGCCCCCTATTGTTGAGAATTTTCAGGCTGATTTTCTTATCCATTCATTGTGCCCATCATCGGAGGAGCTGCTATTTGGGCGACGTTATACGCAAGAGTCGCTAAGGCCTCTTTGAGGTTTCTGCACTCATCCATTAGTGCTCTTTGTGCTTCTGCCATCTCATTGATACGGTCCTCTGTAGTCAGCATATTATCTTGATTTGTCTCAGCCATATGTACCGCAGCTTCTCCATTCTTTAACGAAGCCATGGTTGGAGTGGGGCGGGAATATGCCGATGTAATAGGACTTACGAAGAGAGGGGAGTATGGAGTTCCATTCGACTTCTGTACACTTCCGGTGTTATTGATCGATTGGGGTGATACAGACATCAGTGAACTTGTCTAGGATGATACAGATATGGGTGAACTTACCATTAACGCTTTAACTTTCTGCTGCCTCGTCCATTTGACCCTTGGTGCGATCAAAGCTGGGAAGTCACGCGATGCTAACTGCGGAACTACTCGCTCAGGATATATCGCAGGAGGAGAGAGTTCAGGATTCTTCCTTGCTATATTACATGTTATCGGCCCCCTAACTCTTGGCGAGGGCAAATCCATCCTGGGGCTTCTCGCATTTCGTGCTCTCATTCTGTGAGACGTTACGACAGTTCGACCTTCATCGGCTTCTAGCGGTTGCGGCGAAGCAGAAACAACCCCAGCTATTGCTCGAGTCATGTTGTTTTTGCTTGCAGGAAGTCGAGTCATGTATGCAGGGGCTTGGTTCGGTGCGTACCCTATTGTGAATCCGGTCAGAGTGAAACATAAGTTCACTTTTCTTGCAGGAGTTGCCAATGGTTGTAACTTGTGGTTGAGTTTAGAAACCTTCAAACATGAAACATAACCATAGTTAGCATTTGAAGAATCAAATAATCTATCTCAGTTGGAGGATGTTCCCACTGAGAGTTGCCATTTTGGCGTCAGAAAGACGCTAAAATGTGATGAAAGTTCTGTAACTATCTCGATGTTAATATTAAATAAGATACTAGTGCCCAGTAGAGTCACCATTTTGTTTCGAACAAGAAAACAAATGTATTGGATTTGGGATATTATCTGATTCAAACATAACAAAGAGAGAGTATTTGAAGATAATGACCACAACTTGTTAATACTGAGTTCATTTACATCCTCAAACATCCCTTGATTCTAAGATAGATTATTTAGAATGTACAAATTGACAAAGTTCAAATATTCAGATCAGATATCAAATCTGACAGCATTTCGTCTTGTGATTTGATCATCTCTTTAAGAGGAATATGACATTAATCTCTTCTACTGATTTCCTGCCCTTGAAGCTTGAACAGAAGAAATCTGGAGTTTGGCCATTTCAGCAGCATGTCGGCCCCTTAGCTTCACAAACTGTGGAGCAGTCTGGTTGCGCGGACCCCAGCAACGAATATCGGTTTCGCAAGGCCGTGCAAAACACCTAAACTTCCTCTTCCTACCTTCAGTCTTCCTCATCGCTCTGCTTCTTCTCCAAAATCTTCAATCTGTCTAAATGAAGGAGGGGAGGGGGTATTTATAGGCCTTCGCACGTGTGACATCTCGATTTTGGTGCCATGGGACCCACCTTTCAATGCTTTAGCTCTTTTTACAAAGAACCAGCTCTGGATTTCATTGTGTGAACCCGCGCAACGGATATTTTGGTTGTGCGGTCCCTCGGAACGGACATCAGTTGCACGGACCCGCGCAAACCACCCTCAAGTTACTTCATCCTTCTTCTGTTCCAGTTTTCTTTCTATCTCTTAATCTTCTTTTGCTTCAATCCTTTCTTCATCATTTTTATGCCTCAACACACACTGCTTGAGGTCACATGTGCTGGCGGCACGCCTGCTTTGCTTATGGCTTATGGGGAGTCGACACTTGGCGTTTTCTGGAGAGACAAGACAGTTTGTGAGTGGGGATGCTCCACGTGTCCGAGAATGAGTGTCGAGGAGTCGTTTAGGCTGCGCACTAAACATGGGCATTAAATGTCATGTAGTCGCGCCGTCTATAAAAGGGGAAAAACTCTAATCATGTAAGGGCTATTTATAATGTTGCTCTGCCTGTCTTCCTGCTCACTTGTACTTAGGCGATTCTCGGTGCGATTTCTGGCGATCTCGCAGCCTCCGGCTTCTTCCTTCCTCCTGGTGAGGCTTCATTTTAGACCTCTTTCTCTTCTTCCCCCTTTCGATTTTCTTTTTCTTCTGAATTTCGACCTCTAGTCATTATCTGCAAAAGAGGGATGTTGAGACCATCGGCCCAGCGGTAGGATTCGCCTCAACGTGATGGTGGGCCAGATGTCCTTCACCCTATGTCGAACCCACCATCACCGTTAATGATGATGAGTGACAGGGACTTCCAGGTTGGGATATTCATACTTCTTTTCCTTGGCTTATTTTGTTTTCTCCATTTCTGATTACAGTTGTCCTTAGCAGTTCTACCTAAGTATCCTGCTGAGGTGAGAGGGGAGGTTCATGCTTGGATTGTCGAAGTGAGGTTAGTAGACATCGAGCCGTGGTCTTGGAGGCATTTGATCACACCCGACCTACTTCTCAAGTCAGGTCTTGTTCTATCCATAACAGGTATATTATCAAGAAATAGTCGAAGAATTATTTCGTTCTTGCGCGTTGGTTGATCACCTTTAAAAATAATAATAATAATATAAGAATGCTCGAGAAGAGGAGATCGAAGCGCAAGGCGCCTTATATGGCCGAAGTGGTCCAGAAGAAGTAGAGGCCAGCCTCGAAGAAGAAGGGGGCGGTCAGTTCGTCATCTTCTGCAGGTGGGGAAGGCGCAGATCACATGCCAACCACGGTTCCTACCACCCCTGTCTCTAAGGCGGTAGGGGATGTGTAGGGGCGACCCTTGTCACTGAGGCCCGACCTTCTGAGGCTCAGGGGGCTACGAAAATTGAGGTTGAATCCTTCTTGCCTCGAGTGGAAGGCCCGACTGGTGGCCGAGGTGATGAGGTCAGGGGTCTTTCAAATCGTCCTGTGCCTCGGTGGAGGGCCTCCTGCCCTGGATAGAACGGCTCGTCCCAGATGCCGATTTTACTAGGACGATGGACATGCCTCCAGACGGTGTCGTGGGACAGTTGGCAAATATTTTCTTCAGGGGTAAATCGTCTTGTTTGCGATGGTTGTCTTTCGTCACATAGTGGTTTTTATGCCTTCTAATGCAGATTTGCTTTCAGTTTGCCCCTTCTCTTCTTAATGTTTATCGCAAGATATTGCGAGTCAAGGTGAAGTGTAAGGAGGCAAAGTCAACGCTATTGTAGAAGGGCGTTGAAGCCAAGCAGCTTCATTCCGAGAACGCCACTCTGAGGGCCCAGGTGGAGGGGGCGAAGACAGAGCTAGAGGTGTCCAAGTCTCTTCTTGCCGAAGCTCTAGAGAGGGGTGCCCGATGAAATTCCCACATGGGTGAGCAGAAGCACTCCTTTGACGTCAAGATGAAGGAGGCCCAGGCGGTTATTCATGGGCTCGGGCAGCTATTGTAGAGGAGTTCAAGGCCTTCAAGGAGTTTGAGGAGGATAGGGATGCGCTTCATGGCCTCGGGTATGAAAAGTGCCTAGAGGATAACAAGGAGGACAGCCCCAAACTTGACCTCTTTGCTTTTGAAGTCGGCCCTTTTGAAGACTCCTTGTCGCCAAAATCTGAGAACTTGCCTTTCGAGCAGCCACCCCCACCAGAGCCCTGAACTCCATTTCTTTCATGTATTTTTGCTTTCGCTATGTACTCTTCTTACCATATTAATGAAAAAGTGTTTTTTGTCGCAATGTTTATGTAAATCTTCAGTTTGTCGTTAATTGGTAGGTCGACCTCTTAGGTCATGCTAGGGCTTAAGTAAGATCCCTCCCATATACCGTGTCAATGATGTTTCTTAGTTAGTGGTTTGACCTCTTCTTTAAGGGTCGGGCGACTGGTGAGGACTATTTCTCCCTTGCATTAAGAGAAGTCCTCAATGGGCTATGTATATTAAGTTATTGTAGATGATAATAAAAATATCCCGACCTCGGGATTTTTATTGTAGAGTCTGAAGAAAACATGCAGGTTCTAACTTGGTCGATTGCCAATTGTATATTCAAAACAGTAGGAAAGTAGATTTTTCCCCTATGCTTGGTCGACTTCTATGTGTAGTAAATCTTCAGGTGCTCGGTGTTCCATGGATGTGCCAGGGGTGTCCCTCCATGTCTTCGAGCCAATATGTCCCCGGTCAACTCGTGCTTGTCACTTTGTAGGGCCCTTCCCAGTTCGACCCTAGGGTCCCTAAGCCACGCTCCTTGGTGTTCTGGAACATTCTGTGGAAGACTAAATCTCTGGTTTGAAACCTCCTCGTCTTCATTCTGGAATTGTAGAATCGGACAACCTGTTGTTGTCGAGCTGCGACTTTGAGTTGGGCTTGCTCCCTTCTTTCTTCAACTAGGTCGAGGTCCGGTGTCATCTGCTTGGCCTTTTGACATTCGTCGTAGGAGCGGATTTGAGCAGTCGGGAGTCCGATCTCGACAACGACATCGACGCCGAAGGCCAGGGAGAAAGGAGTCTCTTGTGGCTGTTCAGGCAGTGGTCTGGTATGCCAAGAGAACGTGGTGAAGCTCTTCTACCCATGCCCCTTTAGTCTTCTCGAGCTTAGTTCGGAGGTGGTTCTTGATGATTTTGTTGACTGCTTCGACCTGTTTATTAGCCTGGGGGTGCCGAGGTGACGAGTAGATGTTCCGAATTCTGAGGTTCTTAAACATACCTCGGAATCAGTCGTTGTCGAACTGCTTCCCGTTGTTCGAGATGATCATGTGGGGGATCTTGTACCGACATATAATGTCTTTCTAGATAAAGTCGGTAATTTTCTGCTCAGTGATCTTGGCTAGGGGTTTGGCCTCAGCCCACTTGATGAAGTAGATGATTACGACGACCGCAAACTTGGTCTGTCCCTTGCTAGTTGGTAGAGGACCGATGATGTCGATCCCTCATTGGGAAAAGGGCCACAAGCCAGTTACTCAGGCGGTTGATGAGGTATTGCCTCTAATCGCTGACACTTGTCATATTTTCGAGTGTACTGCCTGGCGTCTGTCTAGATGGTTGGCTAAAAATATCCCTTCTGGATGACTTGAGAGCGTGACTGTCGGAGTGGTTACTGCAAATGGCTTCATGAATTTCTCTTAGGATGTACTTAGCTTTGTCAGGTTGGAGGTAACTGAGGTAGGGGAGAGAGAATCCCTTCTTATACAAGGTGTCCCTGATCATGGTGTATCGAGCCGCCCTGGATCGGAGTCTGCACACATCCAGTCGATCTTCGGGTAGCTTACCCTCTTAGAGGTAGTCAACTATCGGGTCCATCCAGGTCAGTTTTGAATGTATCAGGAGGACCATGCCTGGGTCAGATCCGTTGATGCTCGGTTCTGTCAGGAACTCAACCGGGATCGGTTTCGGGATGTCGTCTTCGACCGTTGTGGCCAGCTTTGCCAACATATCCACTTTGGAGTTCTCCGACTTGGGGATCAGAGTGATATTACACCTCGAGAATATGCCGATCAGTTCTCATGCTTTTTGTAGGTAGGCCTTCATTCTCTCTTCCTTGGCCTGGTACTCACTGGCTATCTGGTTGATGACGAGCTGTGAGTCACTGTGGACTTCCAGGTGTTGGGCCCCCATTACTGCTGCTAGCTTGAGCCTGGCCAATAACACTTCATATTCTACCACGTCATTCGATGGTTGGAATCCAAATCTCAAGGCATATTGGGTGTAGGTCTGGTCAGGGGATTCAAGGACTATCCTAGCCCCTTCGCCTTTAGAATTGGATGAACTGTCGATGTGCATCGTCCATGTCGGTGGATTTGGCTCTGGTGTCCGATCTTCGGGCTGATCAGTCTGGATGTTAGGGTTGGTTCCAAGTCACTCTCGCACATGAGTTCGACAATGATGTCGACCGCTTATTGGCCTTTGATGGTGGTTCGGGGCCAATATTTGATGTCAAAATCATTAAGCTCAGCTGCCCATTTTGTAAGTCTCCCAGATACCTCAGGTTTCTAGAGTACTTGGCGAAGAGGTTGGTTAGTTGGGACTACGATGGTATGGGCCTGGAAGTAAGATCGTAGGCGATAGGATAAGACGACCAGGGCTGAGGTGAGCTTATTGATGTTTGGGTATCTGGTCTCTGACGGGACCAGGGCTTTGCTGACATAGTACACCGTCTTGCTCCCAGATAAGGGTCGAGCTGATTGCAGCTGTTGAAATTGCTAAATATAGCAGAAGTTGTTCTCCTTGTTCGGGCTTTGAAAGCAGAGGTGGAGATCCCCAAGTATTGCTTGAGCTTTTAGAAGGCGAGCTCTAATTCTTCTATCCACTATGTCCTTTGTTTTCCTTTCAATTGTTTAAAAAAGGGGAGACATTTATCGGTGGCTCGGGAGATGAAATGGTTGAGTGCATTTATTCTACCTATGAGGCATTGAATTTCATTCCTCGTCATGAGTGAGCTCATGTTAAGCAAAGGTTAGATTTTGTCGGGGTTCCTCTCTATCCCTCTTTGGCTGACCAGGAATCCTAGAAATTTTCCTAAATTGATGCCAAAGGTGCATTTGCTCGAATTTAACTTTATCCGATATTTTCGCAGAATTGTAAACATTTCCTCGAGGTCGGTGATGTGATTTGTAGATCTAATGTTTTTTACGAGCATATCAACGGCATAGACTTCCATGGAGCGTCTGATCTACTGAGTGAACATCCTGTTGACAAGTCGCTTGTATCTGGCCTTAGCAATTTTCAGCCCAAAGGGCATGACCTTGTAGCAGTAGAGCCCTTTGTCGGTGACAAAGTTCATCTTCTGCTTGTTGTAGGGTTGCATGGCAATTTGGTTGTAGCCTGAGTAGGCATCCATGAAACTAAGAAGATCGTGCCCGGCCGTGCTATTGACAAGCTGGTTAACCCTTGGGAGGGGGAAACTATCCTTAGGGCAGGCTTTGTTTAGGTTAGTGTAATCAACATAGACCCTTCACTTCCCATTGATTTTTTTCGCTAAGACAACGTTAATAATCCAGTGGGGGTAGTATATCTCTTCGATGAATCCTACTTTGAAGAGCTTGCCGACCTCCTCTCTGATGATGACGTAATGCTATGTTTTGAAGGCTCATCGCTTTTACCTCATCGGTCGGTGGTCGGGATTCACGTTCAGTTTGTGGACTATGAGTTTTGGGTTGATGCTGGGCATGTCCTGATGGGACCAGGCGAACACGCCGGCATGTTGTCGGAGGAGGTTCGCAGGCTCATTTTGCAGAGATGGATCTAGTGACGAGCCGACCTAAACTGTCTGTGTCGGTTGGAATCGACGAGATGTATGGCTATGAGATCCTCGACCGGTGACCCTCTTTTAACCGATTCTTCCCGGGGATCAAGTGAGGTGATTGTCATCATCTAATGTCATGTTCTTAGTGCCATGGAATAACATAGGCGAGCTTCTTATTGATCTCCTTTGACCAACCTGACCCCGTGCTCGATCGGGAATTTCATCACGAGATTATATGTTGATATCATTGCTCGTAGAATGTTAAGAGAAGGTCATTCGAGGATGACGTTGTAGACAAAGGGATAATCGACCATAAGAAAGTCTATCATAGTAGTTGTTTGGTTCTGTCTTTCTCCTGCCGTGACTGGGAACTGAATAGATCCTTCAGATGTCACCTTATCCCGTGCAAATTCGAGCAGGGGGGTCTTGATAGGTCGAAGTCGGGAGGTCTTGATAGGTCGGAGTCGGGACCTCCCGACTCCCATTTTGTCGAAGGCTTCGACGAAGAGGATATCGGTCGAACTGTAAGTGTCCACAAATATTTGAAAGGTTTTATGGTTGGCTATGGTCATAGTCACCACTAGTGCATCATCATGGGGATGGTGGACACCTTGGGCGTCCTCTTCAGTAAAGGTCAGCTCACAGGGTGTTACTTTTTGTTCCTTTGGAGGTCTACTGGTGATGTGGATTTGATGTTTCGAGCTACAGTGACTGATACTTCGGGCATTAGCTCTTCGTGCCTGATTCGAGTCTCCTCCCCTAGTGGGTCCGCCAAAGATGGTGCAGATTTTCCCAGTGGCTTCATTGTTTATGGGCTGTTCGTTCTTCTGATCTATTCGCTCTTCCCTCCTGTTGACATATTCTCGCAAGTGCCCGCTGCCTATGAGGCCTCGATCTCCTCTTTTAACTCAAAGTAGTCGTTGGTTAAATGGTCATGGTCGTGGTGAAAGTGACAATATTTTCGCTTATCCCGCTTGTAAGCATTAGATTTCATCTTGTTTGGCCATTTGAGGATTCGTTTGTCTTGAACTTCCATGAGAACTTGTTTGGGCATCACGTTAAGGGGAGTGTATGAACTGAACCTGCTCTCAGGCCGCCTACTCGGGCATTGGTTTCTAGTCGGCTCGTCGTCCTTTCTCCTTTTGTTATTGTTAGTCAAGGTCGGTTCCTCCTTAGGTCGCTTTTCCCTGGCCTAGCTCCCCTTTTTCTGAGCACCCTTCCGTGAGCTGAAAAGCTCTTCGGCGTTGGAATATTTTTGTGCTCGATTAAGGAGATCGACCAATGTTGTTGGAGGGTTCTTGCCAAGCGAGAAGAGGAACCTCCCCTCTCTTAGGCCTCTTATCATGGCAGTCAAGGCCATCTCTTACAAGTGTTCTTCTACTTGTATAGCTTCTAGGTTAAAGCATTTGATGTAGTCCTTCAATAGCTTGTCCTCTTTCTGGATAATAGTGAGGAGGTGAGTAGTCGACTTGAGCCTTTCCTTTCCTCCGATGAAGTTGGTAATGAACGCTTTGCTAAGTTGTGTGAATGAGCTGATTGATTATAGCTTTAATCACCGGAACCACTTCCGAGATGCTCCTGTTAGGGTTAGGAAAAATGCTCAGAACATGACAATGATTGATATGCCGTGAAGTTCCATCAAAGCACTAAAAGATTCTAGGTGTTCGGCTGGGTCGGTGGTTCTGGAGTACGGGGAGATCTAGGGCATTTGGAACCTATGTGGAAGCTGAGATGATGACTCGTTTTCTTCTAGTATTGCCTCCACTGAGGTTAAAGCATGTGTGCAGTCTAATGGGCGCAGAGTTAACTTAATTCTAGTATGTTCTTCAACTTGCTGTTTAAGAGAGAAAAGTCATCCTCCCCGATTTTGGGGTCGCTGCATTGGTCTAATGGGCGCAGAGTTAACCTAAAATTGGGAAGAGGAATCCTGATGGCTGGCAGACTGCTCTGGCGGCATGAGATTGGGTGCAGCGGTGGAGGTCTGAACTTTGGTGGATTATGAGAACGACTTTTGACATCGTTCCCACAAACGACGCTAAACTGTTGATGCAGAAATCTGGTTAGCCTTCCCTAACCTTCGAATACTTGTACAGTGAGTGGACTACTTGTACAGTGAGTGGACAAAGGAGACCCTAACTAGTACAGGGGACCCTCCGATGCCTAAGTCAGACCGGAAACTAGGTCTGGTCGTAAATGGGATTTTAGGTTAGAGATTGGGTGTACCTTTCACCATTGGAGGCGCTCCTTTTTATAGGTGAGGAGAGGTGGTGGTGTAAAGGAGATGTCCTTATTTGGTATGGACGTGTTGTAGTAGGATTGTGATCCCATATATGTCGCGAGGATCTCCCTAGATTCTCGGTTAGAATCTCAGGCAGGTTCATGTTGCGCCTGCTTTCCTAAATCCTCGACTGGAATCTTGGGTAGATACCACTGGGATTAGGTCGGAACCAACAAAAGATGGGTTATGCCGACCTGGGATTATGCCGACTTGGGATTATGCCAACCTGGGGTTATGCCGACCTGACTCCTTTGGCGAGTAGTTGAGCTTCTTTTGGTATCTGGCAGATCAGTGGGTCTTCCGACCTACTGACGAGAAACCGAGCTCAACCTCGTTTCTTGCTCGGTCTGGGGTCAAAGGTCAGATTTTTAGTTGTATCTGTCATTGTTCGATCTGGTGTAGTGCACAAAGTTCCGACCTGACTTTTTCTTATTGGTTGGTCCATTTTTCCCATAACAATAGGTTTGAACTCTATCTCCCTTAGGTCACATTGAACCTCCCTTCGGTGGCACCAAACATGGCTTCAATCGGACTTAAGTATTGAACTGAATTACATCCGAAAATCATAATTTCTTGTTAGACTGTTCCATGAACATTTAGTCAAATTGAACCAACCTTAGGTGGGACCCTGCTTTTTTAGCATTTTGTCTCCTTTGTAATTGATTTTTTTAGATCTTTGGTACTTGAATTCTTCAATAATGTCTTCAAAATCGCAAATTCTTCATTGATCATTCGTTTGAGCTTTAATCTATCATTTTAAGTACGCATTCTTCTTTAGGTCCAAAATCTCTTCACATGAAGAAACATATGTCCTAATTAATTTAGCACTTAAATACCAGGAAAGCTAATGTAATCGAGATGATAAATATATAATATTTAGGGGTTATTACACCCCCAAACAACATTTTACTAGTTGCAAGAAAAACATTTGAAAGATATTTCGAAACTAAATGAATAAATTTCCTATAAACTCAAACAATTCTAAAAACAATCAAGATTATAGAAATCTAAAAAACATTAATGGAGAGCACAACCTCCACCTAAACTCTAGCACTTGGTAAATATCCTAATTAAGTTCAAAGCATTAATCAAATAATTAGAAAAATTCTAAACATTGAGTTCCATGAGTACATAGTGAAATCTAAACTTAACACAACTAAAGGTTTAGTTATCTACTTTCATGATAACATTGATAATCAAAAGAGTATTTAGGATAACCAAAGCCTAAACTAAAATTTGCCTTACAGTTCAACACTCTACTCTTCCAAATTTTGATTTTTTATCGACGACTTTCACACTTTTTTCAATTTTTTCTTTTCTTTTTTCTTGTTCATTTAAATATTCTTTTTCTTTTTATGAAACTTCAATAGGGGCCCTTTCAACAATTGTTGATAACTACTTTTTTTAGCCGAGTATCACTTTTTTTTCTATTGAACATGATGGACAAATTCCCCAGGCTTGGTTCCTATCATTCTCAATAATCATCAAGCTAACAATTCAGTATCAAACTAAAATTGTAATATGAAAGCTAGATGTGACATGTGAATTACATGACTCAATCAATGTTTAAACTTTCAATTAAAAATTAAAAACTTTGAACTTAACTTTGAAATCTATCAAATAATTAGAATTTAGGCTTCACGAACCTCAACATTAAATATCTTATCATTCTAATATCTGGATTTCTATCAGTCACCACTTGGACTCCCTGCTTTGGTAAGTAGACTCCCTCGCTCGTGTGGAGGCTCTGCCATGAAGGATGTTGCGCTGAGGTTTTACATGACACTGCTATTAGGCTTGATTTTGGCCTTTGGTTCGGGCTTAGTTTTGGGCTTAGCTAGGTGAGTTGACTAGGTTGTTGGAATGGGTAAGTTGAACAGATGAGTTAAATGGGTGAGTTGACTCAATGCTCTAAGATTCTTTGTTCTTGGGGTTTAGGATTGGGTTGACTGGGTTGACTAGTTTGAATGGGATGACTGGGTTGAATTTAGGGTTTAGGATTGGGGTTCCTAGGGCTTAGGCCTCTAAGGTTGGGGTTTAGGATTGGGGCTTGGTTGACCATTCATTGGTTCAAACTCAATTAGCTTATCATCTGGGGTGGGGTGCCTACAGGCCCACAAGAAGTTTTTAACGGTCAATAAACATGGTTTCTTATGATGTGGACCACATGAGATGTGGATCTGCTTCATTTTTGGATGATGTTCTCAAATGATCTTTCAAAATGGATGGGCGGTGTGGATGTAAGTCAAATAATCAATGTGGGCCCCACAGGGATCCACCCACCTTGATGGATCTGGGGATCCACCGAAGTCACGCCCCTTATTTTTCACGTACGCATGGAAGCTTCTTGTGATCGTAAGCTAGGTGGAGCTTATAGTGATTTTTGTGAGAAATCCACCTTGTCCATCCTTTTTTCCAGATCATATTTTGGCACAGGGCCTGTAGATAGCTCATCTCGGGTCGATAAGCTTGATGAAGATTGAATAGAAACCCTAATCCACACCCTTAACCCTAAGTCAAACCTTAATCCATACCCTTAACTCTAAGTCAAACCCCAATCTATACCCCTAACCCTAAGCCAAACCCCAATGCTTATCATTTTTGAATCATCCCTTACCAATCCAGAAGCATCCTAAACCTCCTTAGCCATCCACCCCACCAAGGAGAGTGAGGGTGAGGAAGAGAGCCTAGCCTAGGTCCAGCCCTAACACTAGCCTTTTGAGCCCGACCCAAGTTCAATTTAAGTGTAACACCCCATACCTTTGGAACACAGGTGTTACCTTTTAAACCCACATCAACCTAAACTAGATTGGATTAACGAAATAACTTGAACTCAACATACACAGGATGGGGATTCAGGTCGATAATAAGGCCATCCATCAAGGTCTTCAGGAGCCAGAACGTGCCCTACGACAGTCAAGATGGTGAGGTTATCCGGACACCCTAACTTAAAACCATTATATCAATGGGTACTGGTACGACATACTTGTCGCCAATACTTGAGAGTTTGTTAGTAATAAATCAAGACTTCATCATAACCAATACCTTATATTAACCATTGAAGACAAGTATCAGGCCCACCCGATCGACAGATCGCTTCATATAGGCCAAAAATAGCCCAAAGAAGTGTGCGCGGTCCCAACATGGGCTGCATCCGGGTCCCAAAGTGGACTGGTTGGGCTTCAAAAATAACGCTGTAGCTGGTCGGGGGTAGCGCGCCTATCCCACATCGGAAAAAGAATGCCTTAAGATCTGGGCTATATGTGGAGTTCTCACCTTAAGGATACAACGTGTTTTGAGGGCAACCCCGAGAACAAAGCCGTGAGCCCTGTGGGCAAAGCGGACAATATTGTGCCCTTGGGTGAGGTGTTACAAATGGTATCAGAGCGGGGGCGCTGTCTCCCGAGGGGGGTGGGTGCCTGCTTGGCCGGGCTGTGGTCCCCAATCGGGTTGCGTCCGGGTCCCAAAGTGGACTGGTCCGGCTTTGAAAATAAATTGTCAGTTGGTGGAGGTAGTGCGCTCGTCCCACATCGGAAAGGGAATGCCTTAAGATCTGGGCTATATGTGGAGCTCCCACCTTCCCTGTATGAGGCCTTTTGGCGGAAACCTCGAGAACAAAACCATGCGGGCGCGCATGCGTGCCCAAAGTGGACAATATCGTACAGTATTGGTGGGGCTGTTACAAATGGTATTAGAGCGAGGGTGATCTGTCTCCCGAGGGGGGTGGGTGCTTGCTTGGCTGGGTTGTGGTCCCCAGTCGGGTTGCGTCTAGGTCCCAAAGTGGACTGGTCGGACTTCGAAAATAGACAGCCAGTTGGTCGGGGGTAGTGCTCTCGTCCCACATCGGAAAGGGAATGCCTTAAGATCTGGTCTATATGTGGAGCTCCCACCTTCCCTGTATGAGGCCTTTTGGGGGAAACCCTGAGAACAAAACCCTGTGGGCCCACGTGCATGCCTAAAGAGGACAATATCATACAGTATCGGTGGGGCTGTTACAAATGGTATCAGAGCGAGGGCGCTCTGTCTCCCGAGGGGGGGTGGGTGCCTGCCCAGCCGGGCTGTGGTCCCAGCGTGGGTTGCATCCGGGTCCCAAAGTGGACTGGTTGGGCTTCGAAAATAACGCTCTAGTTGGTCGGGGGTAGCGCGCTTGTCCCACATCGGAAAGGGAATGCCTTAAGATTTGGGCTATATGTGGAGTTCTCACCTTAAGGATACAATGCATTTTGGGGGCAACCCCGAGAACAAAGCCGTGAACCCTGTGGGCAAAGAGGACAATATTGTGCCCTTGGGTGAGGCGTTACAATTAATTATAAATATTTTTTTATTATTAATTGAGGCATTGATGTTGAAACATCACGTGTGTATCCCTAATAAAATAGGATGCCTATATGAAAAAAATTAACATTTGTTAGAGGTAACTAAGTCCATATTGACTAGAATGGCGGTACCAGAATTGTATTAGGATGAAGCAATCCTAGCTGCTACATATATGATAAATCCAATGTTCTCCTAGTCTTTGGATAAAAGTTATCCTCCCCAATTGTTAAAGACCAATTCTCACTTGTTTTAGTCTACTTGGGGTGTTTGTATATATATGTTTTTTCACACCGTTGGTCTCTCACTTGATAAAGTCATACCCTGTTCGATTTTTTGTATTTTATAAAATATTTCAGAACTCAAAATGGATAAAAGTGTTATTATTCTATTAGTCTGCAAGAGTATGTCTCTAGCGATTTTAGTTTTCTTGAGAATGTTTTACATTTTACCCGAAGTTGTCATTGTCACCTTCTAACTATGCTCATCTACTGATTTTAGGCACCACTTGTTGGGGAACTATGGAAGCACATAAAGTTGAATCAAGCAAAGTACTACCAATCGCATAGCCAACTCTAAACACCAACAATCCGAATTTTACGTGGAAAAATCCTTTCGAGAAAAAACCACGGCACAAAGCGATGAGTAATGCACCATGAAAGCAGAAATTACAAGAGATAGAGATTACTGATTCAAAAAAGCCTCAAATCCACTTCACAACCCCAAGCTATGCGCTTGAAACCATTAGGAATGAATTAAAAAGCCTGGAACTCCTCTTCTCCTCCCCAGATTCTGATTACACCTGATATATATAGCCCCATATAATATCAGAATCAATAGGAAACAAATCCCGTACTCACACAATTCTACGCGCTCGCTCGATGGCACCTTCGATGGGACTTTAGTGACATCGACGATTTATCGATGTCATCAAACACCTTCAATGACATCGAGTAAAACACCAAAACGTTCCAGCAACAAAACATGGATTTTTCAGATTTTTCTGATGGCATCAAACATCTATCGATGACATCGACATATGCTCGATGACATCGAGTGCTTTGCCAATAGCATAGACAGACCCTATTGTTTACATATTCAAGACATCAACAACAACTACTACAGACATCGAGCAAGCATTTTGTACAACTCTTGGCGCTACAACATTAGATGCCTTGTTTGTAGAGATATAAGTCATCCATACATCTCATCTTCTCATTGTGGTTCATAAACCAAAATGTTCTATTATAACTCCTACGTGTTACGTAATTGATTCCAACACGACTCATCCTATTGTTAATGTTCTCATATGATTATTTGTTTCTATTGTTTATGCATTTCTTTTTATTATTTCACTTATTTATATTTGTTCTACAATTGCAAAATAAACGACTCTAAATGAAAGGTTGCTATGCTCAATGAAATGTAGTACCTTAAAATAAAGGACACGTGGTAGTTAGTTAATACTCTTGAGGGGAGGCATGCAGTTAGGTGTAACTGGGTCTACACTCTAAAGCACAACCCTAACTATTCTATTTCTTGATACATAGCCATCTTTGTTATAAAAGAGTTTGCCTAGAAATGATAAATTGACTTTATGGTACTTTCCATGTTGCCAAACTTAACTTAGTTCGAGTGCTTCTCTCCCTTGCTACTCACCTACATTGGCCTCTTCACCAATTAGATGTCAAAAATACATTTCTTTATTAAGACCCACATGAAACTATTTATGTGTTTACCTCCAGGTTTTCTTTCTCTCTAATCTAAAGGTAAGTTGTGTAATTCAAGAAAGCATTATATGCTCTTAAGAAATCTCTAAAGGCTTGATTTGAGTGCTTTAGTTCCACTGTTCTTCATATCACCTTCCACCTATGTGCCTCTAATTACTTTGCTTTTGTCAAGAAATGTTCTTCTAGCATCATGATTCTATGTTGATGATATCGTTGTAATTGTGAATAGTGAAGACATCTTGTTGAATATGAAGTTTCTCACCAACCATTTTGAGATCAAATATTTTAAAGCCTTTACGATATTTTACTGGGATAAAAGTTGATCGGTCCACCAGTGGCATCTTTATCTACCAACGAAAACATGCCATTTGATCTTTTGCCCACCACAAACATAATTGGGCCTCACCCTTTTGAGAAACCAATTAAGGTCACCATTTGATTGTTTAACAATGAGTTTTCTCCTCTCTGACAATAGTTTTAAGATTGAAATGAGTCATGTGCTATTCATCCAAGTCTACTTAGACTTAACTAGATGCGATTTGATTCGATACAGACATGATTTGATTTGAGGCAATGAGTCACCCCTAACTGGCCAAGTAGGCCAATTCATCCTAAATCAAGTGAATTGTGACTAGAATCGAGATAAAATTTTGAGTTGTCAATATCCTTTACCAAAATTGAGTGATGAGGCACAAAAAATATTCCATCTCATTGCATGTCCATTGCAATGGTCAGAAAATTCCATGGCATGGATCCTTCCCAGGGTTGTGCACTCCTTATTTTGGAGTGAAGAGGGTATTTTGGTAAAAATGAGTGAATATGGGTATTTTGGTAAAAAAGCAGTGAAGAGGGTATTTTGGTAAAAAAGCAGTGAAGGTGTATTTTGGTAAAAAAGCAGTGAAGAGGGTATTTTGGTAAAAAAGCAGTGAAGTGGGTATTTTAGTAAAAAAGCAATGAAGTGGGTATTTTAGTAAAAAAGCAGTGAAGTGGGTATTTTGGTAAAAATGAGTGAAGTGGGGGTATTTTTGGTAAAAATGAGTGAATGCGGGTATTTTGGTAAAAAGCAGTGAGTGGGGGTATTTTGGTAAAAAGAAGTAAAGAGAATATTTTGGTAAAAAGGGGGCACGAGTGTTATTTTAATGGAGAAGGGATGTACACCACCATTTAAGCAAAAGTGGTTGAACACCACTTTGTAAGGAAAGATGGTGGAAGTTGTATGAAGAAAGAAGTGGTGGTGATCACCACTACATAAGGGAAGGATGCTTATAAATACCCCTCCCCATGCCACATTTGAGGGGTTGGTTGGCTAGAAAACAAGAAAGAAGGAAGGCAAGAGAGGGAGAGAGGGAAGCTATTGCGCAACTCGCGCAACTACCCGCAACTGGAAAAGCTATTGCGCGACCTGCACAATGGGAATGGGAGAAGTCCCATGCGCCACATGTTGTGGAGCTCTGTCTTGAGGGAAATTCTCTTGTGCGACCCGCGTAATGGGAATGGGAGAAGTCCCATGCGCCACATGTTGTGGAGCTCTGTCTTGAAGGAAATTCTCTTGCTATGGAGTTTTGTCCTGAAGAAAATTCCCTTGCACAAACCGCGCAACCTCTTCTTGAGAAGGCTTTTAACGCCACTTTGGATGGAAGTGTGTCTTAAGGCAAGGCTTTTAACGCCACTTTTCCTTCTCTCTTGTCCTAAGGGACTCCCTTTTGCCCACTTTGAGAGGAACTTGTCTTGAGACAAGCCTTTTGTTGTCTTAACCAAAACTCCATGCGCCACTTTGAGAGGAACTTGTCCTAGACAAGCCTTTGTTGTCTTAACCAAAACTCCATGCGCCACTTCAAGAGGAGTTTGTCTTAAAGATAGGCTTTTGTTGTCTTAACGGATACTCCATGTGTCACTTCTCTCTCTCCTTTGTCCAAATGCAGGCTTTTGTTGTCTTAACGGATATTTAAGGGATGTTCGCTCCACAATTCAAGGGATGTTCGCTTCACATTTCAAGGGATATTTACTCCACATTTCAAGGGATGTTCGCTCCACATTTTAAGGGATGTGCGTTCCACATTTTAAGGGATGTGTGCTCCACCTTTAGAGGAAAATAAAGAAAATATGAAGTACAAAAAAAGAAGTTCCAGGAGAAAGATAGTCCGTCTGTATGACTGGAAGGATGATCAGAACCTGTCGCACGACCAGATCAAGGGTTTCAAGTCCGCACAACCTTTCCGCCTTAGCGATTAATATCAAAAGTGTCGAAATGCTTCCAAAATTGCCATTGGGCTGTCTTCTATTTCATTTATTACGTTGCATTGATTGTACTCTGTTTTCAGAATCAAGGGAATCCGAGGATGTAAATGAACTCAGAATGAATAGGTATCTTGTAATCATTGTTATCTCACTCTTTATTTGTTATCATTGAATAAATCCCCCAAATCAAACGCATTTATTTTCTTATCGAAACATTGAGTTAAAGATAGGTTTTGGCTAGTCCTACACAGCTGAAGGGAGATATAAAAAACCTCCAACACCATTGCCTGAACCATGTGATAGGACTTATAAATTGAAAGTGTTGGTAATAATAACCACTTTTATGGAGGTCTCGATTGTCACGCCCCAAACTCGGAAACAGGGCTCACAAAATTCTTGATCGCCGAATCCAGTGCCGACAGCCTCCGTAGTACCCCATTCTCGGCTCCCAGCACCCATACTCTAGATTCCGATCCTAGGATCCTATAAGGAGGATTTTTCAACGTATATTTATCTCGTAAGAAGCATAACCACAAGTTTACCTAAATCATAAAGGCAACATCATCATCACATATCCACTAATATAAATAGTTGATTACAATGCTGAAAATAAAATACATATATCGAAAATCAAAGCTCCAGAAGACAGCTGCAAGCTCCAAGCTCAACGCTGTTGCGACCTAACGTCACCTGCACATCTATCGTGCATAAGCTTATAGAAAGCTTAGAGGGTGGTGTAGGTGTGTGCAAGGTAAGTGCCAAGTATGCAATATCAGAGCAATGCAGAAACATGATGGTAAGTCCATAAATACCATCAGCCTTATCCAGGCTATGCGATGCAAAAACATAATAAGCCAATATCATATACTGAGAAAGCAATGTAGATCAGCTATGCAATGAGGAGATATAGTAAACCAAATATCATATACTAAGGATGCAATGCAATATGCAAATCCTGACGAGTCCATGAATATCGCCAGCCATATCTAGGCCATGCATCAAACCTGCGTGTATCGCGAGATCATGTGGGGGGCAGCTCCATCTCACAAGGAGTCCCATAAACATCTCAACCTAATGGCATATGCTTTAATCAATCATCCCTCACAACATGCATACGAATGATGGGGTCCATAGAAAGACGGCGGATCTATTCCAAATATTAAGATAGGCTCTAAATAGTGGATATACCAAACCTGATACTGCATATCCTTCCGTCTACAGCAAGGGGTGATATAGACTGCTTTGCCGAAGCTCACTAATTTAAAAACGCGTCATGACAGTTAAGGAAGGAATCCAACTTATAGCCACCACAATATCGGACGGTGCTTCCGATGTGGGACAAAGTTCTGCCTTCACTATGTGCATAATAGCCTGCCAGCACAGTAGCCTGCCAACCACTGGTAGCTCGCCCAGGCCTGATAGGCCCCGCCCACATAGCGTCCGCCCATGTGTGCCCGCCCACATGTGATCACAATGACAGGGCGTCACAATATCCCCCACTGAGGGCAGAGCCGAGTCTAAGTATAATAAGTGGGTTTCCTTATCCTCTCCATCACGCAATAAACCGGACTTCCCTATGGGGCCCAATATATACACAAGGTGGGCTCCAAGGTATGGGTAATTCTACAAAGCATGGTGTAAGGTACTATCATCAATTGGGGCCCAACGGTTTGGGCAGCTCAAAGGGTATCACTAACATCAAGGTGGGCCCAACGATTTGGGATAATCCAATAAGAGAAGAGGGAAATGGGCTTGATAATGGGCTCTAGGGAGGTTTGCAACTTGGACATTTAACCACCATTGCACCTAGAGTACGGCCCACCATAGAATCTAACTTACAATGGGGAAAGGGCCTCATACAATCACAATGGGTCTCATACAATCACAATAGGCCTCATACAATCACAATGGGCCACATACAATCTCAATGGCCTTAAACAATCGTAATGGGCCTTATACAAGGGTTTCATACATCACAATGGGCCTCATCACATAGGTCTCACATACATCACACTGGGCCTCATCATATGGGCCTCACATATCAAAATGGGCCGCATTACATGGGCCTCATATACATCAGGCGGGCCGCATCACATGGGCCAAATATTCATCACAATGGGCCATAAATACATCACATTAAGGTGGGCCCTACATATTTCAAATGGGCCACAAATACATCTCCTTCGGCCACATCCCATGGGCCTACATTACATACATCTAGGTAGGCCTAATACACCACAAAATGGGCCTCATGAGGTAGCCCATAATCTAGGAAAAATGAATGGGCAACCTAGATATACAACGCATTCATCAGGGTGGGCCGCTGCCCTAGACGGTGTGAATGTACAACACATATATCACGGTGGCGCCACGTCCCACGTGGACGACTTGGATCAAACATGTACATCATGATGGGCCCACGTCCAGCCCATCTGGATGGACGGGATGGATAAACCCATACATCAAGGGGGTCCCATGGAGGGACGGTGTGTGTACAACACATACATATAAGGTGGGCCCCACCCATCCCAGCCTATGGACGGTGTGGATAAGACCCATACATCACGGCGGGTCCCACACAAACGGACGGTGTGGAATACAATACATACATCAGTGGGACCACCGTCCACATCCAGGGACTGGATGATGTGAATGAAACACATACATTATGTGGGTCCGACATGTGGAGCCACGGGCCTTAACATATGGGCCTCAAATGCATCATATTGCAGTGGGCCCTGCACATTCCAAAGGGCCCATCAGATGAACAACATGAATGTTCAACACATATATCAAGGTGGGTACTACTATAACGTTTATTTTCCATCTGATCTGTTCACAAGGTCACAAAGACCTGAATTAAAAGGAAAAAACAAATCTCATATATATTGATCCAGAACTTATGTGACCCCCAAACAGTTTCGATGGTAGACGTTCAATCCAGCAGGACAGGCCCCATGGATGGACCAAGTAAATAAAACACTTACATCGGTGGGACCCACCGTCCTTTGCTGGATGGTGTGAATTTCACGCACTACAATAGGCCCACGTCCAGGGATGGACGACCTAGATATACAATACATATCTCGAGGTGGGCCACACGTCCAACCTGATGGACGACTGGATATAAAATACATGCATCAAAGGGGCCCACCGTCCCTGGAAGATGGACGGTGCAGATATGAAATATAAAACATCTGGTGGGCCCCACCCCCACATGTGCAGCACGTGTGGGGTGGGTCCCATCCCAGGAAATAAACGGACGGACGGCGTGTATGTATAACACATATATACAAGGTGGGTCCACCGTCCACCTGGCTGGACTGTGTGGACAGTCTATGCATCCAGTAGGCCCCACCGTCCAGCGAGCTGGACGATGGATGGAGTGGATGAAACACATGCATCATGGGTGGGGTCCACACGTGTGGCCCACCTCAGCTTTGGATTATGCTGATATTTGTGTTATCCCTTCTGTCCAGACATGCTGGACGTGCTACTGACGGATGGCTTGGACGAAACAATTGGTGGCCACGCGCTCTGGACGGTCTGGATGATCACCTCATCAAGGTGGTCCCGTGATCTGGCAAAGTGGACGGATGTTGTGAATACAAGACTTACATCACGTTTGCTCCCACATCCAGCAGACTGGACGGTGAGGATATAATAATAAATCAAGGTGGGGTCCACACGTCCAGGGACTGGATGACGTGGACAAGAACATTCATCAAGGTGGGTCCCACGTCCAGGCCTGCTGGACGGTGCGGACACCACACACATAAATATCAGATGGTTCCCACCGTCCCATCTGGATGGTGGGATGAAACAGATACAACATGGTGGTTCATCAGCATCCCAAACATCTGGACGGTGTGGGGACAATATCGTACAATATCAGTGGGGCTGTTACAATAGTATCAGAGCAGGGGTGCTCTATCTCCCGAGGGGGGTGCCTGCTTGGCCGGGCTGTGGTCCCCATTCGGTTGCGTCTAGGTCTCAAAGTGGACTGGGGGCTTCGAAAATAGACTGCCAATTGGTCGGGGGTAGTGCGCTCGTCCCACATCGAAAAGGGAATGCCTTAAAATCTCGGCTATATGTGGAGCTCCTACCTTCCCTGTATGAGGCCTTTTGGGGAAACTCTCGAGAACAAAACCATGCGGGCGCGTGTGCGTGCCCAAAGCAGAAATATCGTACAGTATCGGTGGGGCTGTTACAAATGGTATCAGAGCGGGGGAGCTCTCTCCTGAGGGGGGGTCCGGTGGGCGGTTGCCGGGCTTGGTCGTCTGTGGTCCCTAGTTGGGTTTGTCTGGGTCCCAAAGTGGACTGGTCGGGCTTCGAAAATAAACTGCCAGTTGGTTTGGGGGTAGTGCGCTCGTCCAACATCGGAAAGGGAATAATGCTCTAAGATCTGGGCTATATGTGGAGCTCCCACCTTCCCTGTATGAGGCCTTTTGGGGGAACCCCGAGAACAAAACCGTGGGGCGCGCGTGCGGGCCCAAAGCAGACAATATCGTATAGTATCAGTGGAGCTGTTACAAATGATATCAGAACGGAGGCGCTCTGTCTCCCGATGGGGGGTGGGCGCCTGCTTGGCCGGCTGTGGTCCCAGTTCGGTTTGCGTCTGGGTAGGTCCCAAAGTGGACTGGTCGGGCTTCAAAAATAGACTGCCAGTTGGTCGAGGATAGTGCGCTCGTCCCATATCGGAAAGGGAATGCCTTAAGATCTGGGCTATATGTGGAGCTCCCACCTTCCCTGTATGAGGCCTTTTGGGGGAAACCCGAGAATAAAACCGTGCGAGCGCGCGTGCATGCCCAAGAGGACAATATCGTACAGTATCAATGGGGCTGTTACAAATGGTATCAGAGCGAGGGCGCTCTGTCTCCCGAGGGGGGGGGTGCCTGCTTGGCTGGGCTGTGGTCCCCAGTCGGGTTGCCTCCGGGTCCCAAAGTGGACTGGTTAGGCTTCGAAAATAGACTGCCAGTTGGTCGAGGGTAGTGCGCTCGTCTCACATCGGAAAGGGAATGCCTTAAGATCTAGGCTATATGTGGAGCTCTCACCTTCCCTGTATGAGGCCTTTTGAGGGAACCCCGAGAACAAAACGTGCGGGCGCGCGGGCGTGCCTAAAGCGAACAATATCGTACTGTATCGGTGGGGTTGTTACATTAATAGACTGAAAACATTAATAACTTTTTTCAAACTAGGCTTTCACATATGTAATGAAAGCTTATAGCAAAAATCCCTTAGTTATGCCTTTTATGAGATAAAGTAAGTAACTAAAATAAGAAATCAACAAAAAAAATGAAATATTTAAAAATTTAAAAAATAATACAAATTACGGGACCACACACATATGAACGAATAACTTAAAATGAAGAATAAATTTAATTTCATTATAATGATAAGGAGCACAGATGTTACTCCCTCGAATGTAGAATTCGGTCGCATATAATATTTGCAAGCGTGTCAAAACTGACTATGCGGCTCGATTCCAACCGCATAACTTTGACCCCAAAGGGCAAGATAGGCAAATATGTTAGAATTAACAATATATGATCGAGATTTGAGAAGATTGGTCGCCTATTAAGCCATTCACAAGATGCTGCTTAAAACGATCAGGTGATTATTGAAGGGTAGTGTTCGTCCTCGAAGGATGGATTGTTCCTTGTCTTTCGTACGAAAAAACTTTCAAACACAAAAACAAACAAAAAGGAAAACACTTACAGTCAATTGTAGGGAGTAACTGCAGAACACTTTTTTTGAAATAAGTATTGCTTGTATTGCAATGGAAATTTGTCTAGCATATGAGCGTAGACTTAATTACAACTATTGAATTACTGCTACTCTTAATGTAAGATTAGCCTATTGGTTACACTAAGGAACATAAATGACAATTTATTCTAAGGAATATAAGAATAATTGAAAGATTAATTGATTTGATTGGTTTAGTTGGGACGTTTTGCTTTTTAAACTTATTTATTATTTATAGATCTCCTAGATGCTTCGTCCCATGTTTAGTCTATTATAACAATTGTTTTGGCACCAATCTAGTCTTTCATACTCTTTTTGGACACCTACCACGGTAAGCACTTGATCAGCACTGTCTTTCTCTCGACCATGTCCTCCTCTTGAGCTTCTCATTCACGCTACATCTATGAATGATGTGTAATATGTATCCTGGTCATGGCCATCTCATAGATGTGTAATATCCTGGTCATGGCCATCTCTAGTTACTTAAACAACGATCCAAATATCCACACAAATCTTATTCTAATTGGTGTTATAGAACCCTAAAAAATAGATACAACAAAAATATGTTTAGAAAATGTTTTAGAGCTAAACATAAGTGTTAATCCCCAAAGGGCCACCACATGAAATTGTTTGTATACGGATGCCCACCGTTAAACCTTCCAATTGTGTGTGGAGTCCATCCTGCTTTGAATATGCCATCTTCCCGTTAGAAGATGAAGCCCACCAGGACGAGTGGACACCCAAAAATAAGGCCGATCAATACTTACGTTGGTCACACCATGTGATTTTAAAGGCTTTAAAGTGACAATTTACATGGTTGGTGTGGGCTACCTGGTCTTTTAACGATTTCCATTTTATGTTTTGAGAGAACACGAGGGCACACACGATGGACGGATTGGATTTCGTGTACATCACGGTGGTCCCACAAACTAGGAACTGGCCTCCCAAATTTTAACCCTTAAATGAGTACGGTACATATTCTACTAAAAACACGTCCATTAATGAAAGGCCAGAATATCGTGATCATTCTGATTTTGAGTGCATGACCAATCTACATTAATCCCCACTACTTTGGCGGTTGGATTTGAATCAAGCGCCACGTGTACGGTAGTGAGCCTCACCTGTATCTATCTACAACGCAGTTGATTGCTTTTAAACGGTGGTCAAAAGTCTCCAGGGATTAACTAACCAACTCAACGATACCAGCCCTTTCTCTCTCTCTGCCACTACACGTGATTGCCACAAAAAGCTTCCAGCTGCAACCGTCTGACATCTTTCAGCGTAACATGAACATGTCTTCCGAACACGTTCGTACACGTGTCTCTTTAGACAGCTAAGACAGTAGCCGTTAGCACGCCATTTTCAAATAGGAGTCATGCCATCCTCAAGACGCCTGCAAGTAAATAATATGCATATTCACCGATTTCCTTCCTGCCTTTGTACAGTTCCTGCAGTGGAAACCTATGTAGGCCCGCTGTGATGTTTGTGAGAAATCTATCCTTTCATACCAAAAATGAAAAGGATACAAGACACAAGTGGGCCACATTAGAGGAAAAAGGTGGGTATGGAAATTCCTACCTATTGAAACTTCCTATGTTAACAGTGATGTTTACATGCTGTTCGTAACATCGTTCCTATGAGATAAATGGAAAAAACAAATATTAGCCTTATTCAAAACTTACGTGGATGTTTAATCTTCACGTTTTAGGTCCACTTGAGTATGAATCTCGTTTATTTTTTTGGCCCATGTTTTAAAATGATCTCAAAAAAAGTATAAACGCGTACATTCTCACAATATCATAGTGGGCCCACTTAGCAAGACTTCCTACAAGTTTTAGCAGTAAATCCGGTTCCCTCGTTAACCATAAATTCATTTGAATCAATCCGAACCTTCAAGACAATGGACATCACTGTAACTTATCTATAAACCCAAAAACCAGTTGTGTTAGATGGTCAAGATTTTCTTTTTATACTACAGCAGTTTGACCATATTTACAATCAATTTCGAATAGGATACAACGGCTTTAACGGTTTGGATTGAGGTATATAAGTTTCACGTGTACAATAGAGTGTGCATTTGCATGATGTATGATTGGATGGAATCTAAGCATAACGGTCAGCCCAAGAAAGGTTTCAACGGTGGGTGTCTCGGTACCACTGTTTCATGTAGTAACGCCCACTTGAGTTTTAGATCCCTTGTGTTTTTTTTTTTTTTAATCATTCCTAAAATAATAGGATGAAACCTATGGACGGAGTGGATATAACACAAACATGGTAGTGGCCCCAGAGTTTTTTGGGTTACACGGGAGAGGTGTAACTCGGTACAGGGCAGTTGCGTCTGTTCGGTACTTATCTGCGACCTCTTCCCAAGACTCTGTTTCTGAGGCGCTTTGCAATCAGTTCGCTCTTGCGAAAGCTCCTTTCCAAGGTACTACTACTTTTTACATCTTTTACCACACCAACTAGTTTATTTTTTTTTCCTCTCACCTTCGACTTATTTATTTATTTATATTGGACTCTAATGCAATGGATCTAGATTCTTGGTCTTCTTTTTCATACTGCAAATCTCAGAAATCCATGCTTTTATGCTTTTATTCTCTGTTTATAAGCATTTCTGCAAAACCCATCTGGAATTAGTGCTCTAGCTGACCAACATCCATGCTTCTGTGGTTTTTATGGTTTTATTCTTTGCAGATAATCATTCCCTGCCAAGCCCATTTGGGATTAGTTTTTTAATTAGCTATTAAGTGACTAATCTGGTTGTTTATTTATTTTACTATGATTGCTTTTCTTCTCTTTATTATTATTATTTTTATGTGTGTAATAGGTATAGAGATTTATTTTAATCCTTTGATTTTGTAATATCGGGGGAAAAAATGGTTACTTGCGTCTCATTTGAGTAGGAAATTTATATCTTTCTGAGAGAATTTAGGACAATTGTTAGGACATTCTCCAGTAGTTTAGGTCAGCAAATCGCATCTGGGTTGGGTCCTTTCAGCGAAGAGAATTTTTCTCTCTCTTTTGGTAGTGAAAGGTTTTTGAGTGCATGTCAGCTCTGCAATGAAGATAAAACTTCTATGCCCCAGTCCATGCAGAAACGTTTGATTAGAGATCTGGCGATGGCCAATCAATTTAGATGTTTTAGGACTGCGATTTGGGTTTTTCACAATTCTCTTTAGATCTGATCTACAACCGCCGTGGTAGCCGTTTATCCTCTGCAACTTTCTCTTCTTGTCATTCCATGTTTAGCTAAAACATGGTGTTGTACGAGATTTTGGATTAAGACTTGCCAGTCGCTTATCAGATCATATGAGTGAGATACACGTTCCGAAAGCTTATCAGAAAGTTAGATTTGTTTGAGCATTCTGTAGAGAGCAAGAAATGAGGTCTGTGGAGGACAAGGGATGCTCCAATTCAGACCAATTCAGGACACTTCAAGCATCAATGCTTGTAGTTTTGAGTTTCACAATGGGAACCGCAGAACAACAGGGTTCTCATCATCGACAAGTCTTGGGTTCAATCAGCAAACCGGCTCCTTCGAAGTGGGATGAAGCCCAGAGGTGGGTAGTTGACTTATCTAGTGGCGGCGATTCAATCCAAGCCATGAGAAGTAAGCCCCGGACACTAATGTGGATGATAGAAGGCTGGTCGGTCCAATTCGCACAATGGGAAAGGATTCTTGTAGCAGTTTTGAAGGTGGGCCAAAAATCATAAATCAAGATGAAGGGGAGATGAAGAAGGTAGACTGTAACGAGCCATTTTGTGGGTCAATAAACCTTTGGAAGATACATTGTCAGCAATGAGATCAGTTTCTGTGAGAGACATGGGGACAGAGATGACCCCCATTGCTAGTCAAGAGCCTTCCAGAAGGCACTCCACGCAGAGCCACAACACCACCATAAGGAGTCCTATTTCTTCTAGGTCATCCACTCCTGAAAGGTCCCATCAACAAGCTCAGATGCTCGAGAGCTACCAAATGGGTCTTGGGTCATTGGAGAGCAGAAGTGAGGCTGTTCCTTTTGGTGGGGTAGGTTCGACTGGATGGTCAACCAGAGAGGAGCTGGATGCTTCTAACATAATTGAGAAGAATGGCTCAGAGCAAGCTAGAAAGCAATTCTCTGGAGACCCAAGCTATTGCTTGGGATGAGCCGAGCGTACAAAATACATGGCAAGGTGGTTTACTAGTACTTTGCCTGTCCATCGTTCTCATCTTTCTAATTGCTTTGGTTCTTGAGTGGCCTTCTCGTTTCATATGCATCTTTAGTAAGTCTACAAACACGCAGTGCAGCTGATCTAGTATTTGGCAACTCATGTATGCACTCACATTTTCCAATGTACTGTGGAGGAAATACGCAATGTTCAATTGAGCAATTTGGTTTCTCCAATAAACTGTAAATGTGGGGACTGCCTTCTGGTGATCCAAGCTTTCACTTGGTGGACACCATCGTGGATTGGAGATATCGCAGTAATCTCCCATCAGATTGTTTGTATCGCCATTTGGGCCTCAAAATATATGGACTATTGGACTGTAATTGTCCATTTTCTGGCAACCAATCTCAGGGATAGGATCATCTGGTCCCAGAGATATTTGGCTGTGGTCCATCCCCATGATGTAGTCCAACAGACGAACACCTAAGGGTATCAAATGTGGGAATCAACTGAGCAGCATGTAATACTCATCACATCATTGTATATAAGTTATTTTCAATTATGAATTAGTTTGGGAGTAACCATACATGTTCTTCCTTGCATCAGTGGTTGTAATTTGTGCCTTTTCTTATTACTAATTGGAGAAACGGATGCGTGAAATGATGCAAGAATCATGGTGTAACGTGTTACTGTCTAATGGTCTTGCAATTTAGATCATATGCAAGATCTATAGACATGTATTTGTTTCAGATTTATATCTCTGTGCTAGGGGTGCAACTCAGGCGGGTTGGATTGGGTTGAGGGTCAACCTGAGCCCAACCTGACCTCAATGGACCCAACCCGCAACCTGATCTGGCCCAAATTCCAACCCAAGGTGCCCAACCAGAATTCCTCTATACTCACTCGAACCTGATCCAACCTGACCCAAATAAACGCGATTATTCCCAACCTGACCTAACCCAGCCGTATTTGGCTATTTGCTCAACCCGAACTCAACCCAATATCAAACCAGTTGGCGTTTCCAACCTGAACCTAACCCAACCTGACACAAACTCAGGTCGGGTCAATCAGGTTCAGGTTGACCCGAAACCAAGTTGCAGCTGCAGCCTATGCTAGTCGGCTAATTGTAATGTGTCTTATAATACATTTCTAGCTTAACTGATAGAAAATAGTTGTATTTCTTCTTCATCTATAGAATGCCCTTGCAAGGGAAGATTTGTTATAGCCTTGAGCTTCGATGGCCATTCCCCAAACTACATAATATGTTTCTCTTAAATTTCTGCAATGCATATTTTCAGATATAAACGTGAAGAGGTGAAGATTCAAGCCTGGGAAAATCATGAGGAAAGAAAAGCTGAAATGGAAATGAAGAGGACCGAGGTACTAGTGTAAACCATTTTCATGTTTTCTCCATTCTATTCCTCTCTTAAATACATCATCGTTTCTGCAGTGGGCATGCAAACTATTTTCAGCAACTCTTCCCACAATTTTCATTAGATCATTGCTCTCCAATTAGTCATAGATTTCTCTTCCAAGAAGTTATTATTGTATGAACAAGTCCCAACTCCTAACCGTTCCTATGGTCATATGGAGGCAATAGTTGTGGATGGTCACCATGATTCTTGGGGCAGTTACATGCATTTGATTTAGAACCCTCCGTGGAGAATATAATCCCCAACATAGAGAGGT
Source organism: Magnolia officinalis (assembly GCA_021015155.1). NCBI lineage: Eukaryota > Viridiplantae > Streptophyta > Magnoliopsida > Magnoliales > Magnoliaceae > Magnolia > Magnolia officinalis. The sequence continues at coordinate 2,538 of JAJHSJ010000609.1, read as the reverse complement.
AAAGCCTCTGTGGAGAATATAATCCCAACATAGAGAGGTATTTGCACAAAAAGGGTATTTGCTTATTCACCTAGCAAAGGTAAAGTTGCATTTGGATGGAGTGTCGAATTGGATTGCAATTATTAGTCGATGAACTGGAATAACAAAATTGTGACTAGCAACCAAATTGAATTTTGGGCTTGATATTGAATTTCATTATCTTCAAACTTGAGTTGAATAAATGCAAATGCCACATTTTAGGAAATCTGAGTCATTTTCCTTTTCTTTTTTTTTTTTTCTTTTTTTTTTCCTGAGATGTAACAACATTTTATTAGAAGAGACCTGCTGACACGAGAAAGAATACAAAGGAAAGAAAAGAAAGAAAAAAGAGAATCAGCACAATAAAAAGAGCCTAAACAAGGGGGGGCCCATTCCATCAGAAACCAATTGACCCTACAATAACTTTATTCATCGAGCAACACTTATTGGAGAAGCATCTATTGTTTTGTTCCTTCCTCCTTCCAAATTGCCCAAAAAATGGCCATGATAAGGAGCCTCCATATCACTTTACCATCTTATCTTTACCCGGTCCTCCCCCATGCACACATCCAAAGGAGATCCTCTATTGACTTCGGCATAACCCAAGACATCCTCATTGCCACGAAGTAGCAGTCCCACACCCCTCAAGCAAAGAAATAATGAATAAACAAGTGGTCGATAGATTCTGCTTCACTCGTACACATCAAGAAATTGTTAGGAAGGATGAGAGATCTCCATTGGAGATATCATCATTAGAACTCATTAGAACTCCCGTCCTTCCCACTAACAGACAGAAGACAAAGACCACCACTCTAGGAGCCCCATAGGACCCTTTTTTGAAAGGATGAGATATACTGGAACCTCTCGCTGTATTATGAAGAGTGGAGAAAAAATACCAGAGAAAAAATCTTGGAAGAGTGGTTTTTCCCCATTTAATCTTTGATTAAACTGAATGTTTGCAATTCAATTCACTCGTGCTTCCAACACAACCAAAATGATGTGTGGGACCTGCTACATCTAAACACAATAGAACAAAAGGGGTCTTTCGAATCCAATTGAATACATTGAGCCAACAATCATCGTTGTGATAATCCAAATTTCATACTTAATTAAAACCATATACCTGAATGGAAGCCATTCTTGTTGAAGTCAATGATGTTGTTGTACTTTGATCTTCCGCACCTCCATCCTTCCATCCTTCCAGAAACTTGAAATGGGATGATTGGTTTTCTTGTACGTGTAGTTTAGGGACCTAATACTTGTATTTGTAGAAAGAAATCTGGAGTAGTTCAACCCATCACAACTCCTTCTCAAAGATAGGAGTCCATGTCTTTGCAAGATTCCATGTTTCACTGAAATACTCTAGAATCCATGTCTACCTACCGAAGTACTCTGAATACATGGCTGAGTCAAAGCGCCACCCGTTATGTGTATGTACCGATGAACGATCACACTTTACAAGGCCCACCAGTATGCTCAGTCCAATTATCCAACAGTCAATAGGTTTGATCAATGTGAGCCATTGATCATGTAGGCCACCAAATAAAATTCTCATAGGACGGCCCTTGACTCTCTAGCTTGCATGACCCCAGTGGTAAGAGTTATTGAGGCATGCCAAGAATTGGCATGTATCCCCCCAAAATGTCTACTGAATTAGTTTCAATTTACCCATGAAAATGCTATCATTTCTTTTAAGTGTTTATCATTGGCTCCAATGTTTTGATTGCTATTTAAGAGATGCTCTATTAATATGGAATTTTCAACACAATTGTAGAATGCTATTATCCAATACTTTTTCGCTTTTGGTTATCTTCCATTTTTGAGAATCCAAAACAGAGGATTCTGTGAAAGAATAGAAGAAAATCAATGTCCTAATGAATACATTAAACTCAACTTTGTGCACCTGAAAAGACAAGAAAACTTATCAAGGAAAAATAATTAGTAATGAAATTCAACAGCTAGCCATAGAGTTTTCTCTGCAATGAATTGTGGGAAAACACAGAAGAATGCAAGAATTGGCATGTATCCCCCAAAATGACAACTGAATTAGTTTCAATTTCCCATAAAATGCTTGTCTGTCATTTCTTTTTTTATGTGTTTTCATTGGCTCCAATGTTTTGATTGCTATTTAAGAAAGCTCTATTAATATGGGATTTTCAACAACCATTGTAGAATGCTAGTCCAATACTTTTCTGCTTTGGTTATCTTCCATTTTGAGGATCCAAACAGAGGATTCTGTGAAAGAATAGAAGAAAATCAATGTCCTAACAAATACATTAAACTCAATTTGTGCATCCGAAAAGACATGAAAAATTATCAAGGAAAAATAAAACAGTAATGAAATTCAACAGCCAGCCATAGAGTTTTCTCTGTATGTATTGTGGAAAAAACACAGAAGAATGCAATGAACACTGTGAGGTAACAATAGGAACCCATGTTGAGAGAAGGCAATGAAGGAAAAGGAAAGAGAAAAGACACTTAACAGCTATTAAATCCTATTCAATAAAATTATCCACAAAC
>JAJHSJ010002107.1:0-48958 GCA_021015155.1 Magnolia officinalis | reverse complement strand
GCTTGGGATTCACTGCTATCTGGGGCAGTTTTGGTTCTTTTATGGCTGAAATGAAATTCACATCTTTACTGCCATACTTATGTTTTGAATATTTTGATTATGGCTGCATATCACTCTTATCTTTAATGCCATAATTTTATTTTCGATTCCCCCAGGTTGATCAAGTCTCTGATTTGGAATGCATGAGATGCCTTTAAATGAATATTCAACTGCTTTACAACTGCTTTATCTTATCTTATCCTACATGCATTCATGACTTCTGAAATGATGTTTGTTTCAAAATGATCTCATCTTTATATATCTGCTTCTGTTGGTTCTCCCATGCAATTTATTCTTCAGTCAATATCACTTACTGTACCTTTGTCAATGACTGACAAAAAGGGGAGAACAGTTCAAAACACCCCGAGCAGAAAATTGTATATCTTATGCTGTTGCAGGTGTTAGGGGGAGCAACTGCACCAAGAAAGGGGGAGTTTTGAAGTAAAGGGGAGCGAATACTTCTAAAATGTGTACATGGGGTAGAAAAATTATAAAATTTGTAAATGCATGTACACACAATTTAGGGTGTGTCTAGAAGTGTTCTAGGTGTTTTGGATATTTTTGTCACGTAATTGACAAAGGGGGAGATTGAAAGTGTACCTACTTGTGCCCTGGTTTGTCAAGTTACGTGTGTGGTGAGTCAGACTAGCTACAGAGATCGATAGGAAGAACAATTCAAGCGTCTGCCTCGACCGGATGTGTGGAAGTTCGCAATAGGTAAATCATAGCCCCACATCCCATGTCCCAAAACACCAGGTGATTTAAACCCTTAAAACAAGATAGACATCTTAGGGTTTTTATGGTGAGAAAACTTTTTCAAATAGGAAAATCTCTAAGTTTTTCTCGCCTTGTCGATTTTTCGAAGCACCCTCGATGTGATCGACCTGCACTGTCGATGTCCTCGCTACCTTAAACGATATGATCGATAAGAGGACTAAAATGTCCAGCAACTAAAAATCATCTAGACGAATTTATCGATGTATCGATACACCCTATCGATATCATCGATACAAGCACTAAATATGTCCAGCAACTTCACAAAATATCTGGATGAATTATCGATGTATCGATACACATATCGATATCATCGATATTCAAATCTCGAGACCATCGTTAGTGGCTCGATAAGATCGACAGGCAGATTTTCGGTGCCCCCCGTTTTTTAATGAAAATCTCAAAATTCTTCGATATATCGATGACCGTCCGATATGATCTGAAATAATATCGATAAGATCAGGTCCATCGATGATATCGATCGCGCATTGTGGTGAGAGCGAGCATTTCTTACAGAAGTTATTTCAAGGTGTTTTTAACTATGATCGGGGGCCCTTCGATTTAATCAATATTCAAATATCGATTATATCGACACCAGGTCGATTGCATCAAACAAAGCCATAATCAGTCTAGCAAGTTCAAAGACAAATCAGCTGGATTTATCGATGCCTCGACTCTGATCTCGATACCATCGACATTCAAAGTCCGATGACCTCGACGGTTTCCCCGATCATTCATGAAAACCTGAAATATCTCAAAGTCAAGTCTCTCTCGTTTTTCAAGTGTCAATGGATCGAATTTATCATCGATGGAATCGGAGTTCGAAATCTGATGACATCGACAATAGATTCGATTCATCGACCTATTGGCAAAGAGTTTCAAAGCGTATGACATCGAGTCCGAGTTATCGAGCAGATCATCGATTCCATCGAGAGTATACGCTCGATGATATCGAACCTGCTCGATGATATCGAACTCTGTCATAAATATGACCGTTTTATATCCGTTGGAACTTTTTGCCTATATATAGAGGACTTGTTCTTTGTTGCTGTAAGAGAGAAAAGAGAGAGCTTTTGTGTGTTTCAACTTACATCTTATACCTAAAGCCTTTCTCTGTCGGGAGTTCATCCTCCAACCACTCTTACCATTGATATTAAATAGAGTGGATTGGGGAATGAACTTCCGCATTCAAGGATCCTTCAGCTACCATCTTAATGATAAATCATTAAGCTGGGATGCCTTGAATGCATAAGAGAGGAACCACTCTATCTTCCTTATAGAAAATCTTTAGAGAGTAGGATTCCATCTCACCGTTGACCCAACCTGAAGCCAAGCATTGGTGTATCATCTTGTGTTACGGATCAAGGGAGCTGAAGACTCTTCGTCTACAAGGAGGACGAGATCTTTGGCATTGTGCTTAACTGGATTCATCAACTTATCTGTAAGTATCCAGAGTCCAGAGGACACTTGTGATCATTCCTTCTTAAGTCTTGGTCTTAAGTGGTTCTCACCCTTTGAAGTCCTCAAGGAGGCCTCTGGCGGGAGTGTACGTAGTGAGTGCATAGTGTTGGACCCTTGCTCTTGTGTAGGTCATAAACTGTTAGGTCCTTGTGTAGGTCCTTGACCTGTGTGGTCTAAAATCTGGGTGCGTTGTGTGGACCCTTGCTCTATGGTGAGCATAAACATCTGGTTAGGAGTGAACCAGTAAAACTCTAGGTTTGAGGTGAACTGCGTAAAACCTCTGTAAAGGTTGAAGGTGAACTTATTTTAAAACCTTAGGTTTGAGGTGAACCCTGAGAAACCTCCTTAGTGGAATCCGATACACTCAAGGGTTGAGTGCGGCAGCCGGGAGTGGAGTAGACTTATCGTCGAACCACTATAAAATGACTGTGTCTGTGATTGCTTTTCTATATGTGTGATTCATATCAATGCATTCATATTCATATATCTGATCACATCCCACACACATACACAGTCATATCCAACATAGACTAAGTTGCATATTGTTATATCTTGATTAGTTTATGATTGGATCCTCTACTTGGCTTGGAAGCCAGTAGAGTTACATTTGAGTAATCCTAAGAATTGCATACATCATAAGATTAGAGTGATAGGATTTTTAAAATAAATCATAAATCTTTAAAATGTCCTATTCACCCCCTCTAGGACGTATTGACATATTCTGACTTCAACTCAAGCGGTCTTCACCGCTATTTCATACTATACCATTTTGTTTTGGTGTTTTAGGCGCAGAGAATTCATGTGATATTCCCTGATCACTGCAAAACTTCTCAAAACTTATATTCTCAAATTCTGCTCCGTGATCACTATAGATCTTACAGACTTGAGATTCTTTTTTAGTTTGGATACGTCTAAGTACCCTTTTTACTTCATCATGAGTTTCTAATTTGTCTCTTAAGAAGACTACCCAGTATATCTGGTAAAGTCATTTACAATTACCAGTATATACTTCTTGGCACCTCGACTCTCCGTTCTAGTTGGTCCAATGAGATCCATGTGGAGGAGTTCGAGCGGTTTAGATGTGGCATTAGAGTCCACCTTTTTGTGAGAACTCCTAGTTTGCTTGCCAATTTGACATTCGCCACATATTTTAACTATTTTCTGTATTTTGGGTAAGCCTCTTACTAACTCTCTTTTGTTCTATCTATACAAGTTGTGGAAGTGTACATGTCCACGACGTTTATGCCATAACTCGGTCTCATCGGTATGGACCATGTAACACGATAACTTAGCTGAGCTTGAATCACTTATAATGTAGCAGTTTTTAGAACTTCTGCGACCAGTTAATATTAGAAAACCACTTTTATTTAAAATTTCACACCCTAGGTTAGTAAATTTTACACAATTATTATTATCACATATTTGAGAAATGCTTAATAAGTTGTGATTTAACCCTTCTACATATAAAATATTCTCAAATAAAGGGAGGTTAAAGAGTTGAACCGTACCTTGGCCAACAATCCTACAATTGCTACCATTACCGAATGTGACTGAACCATCAGTCATGTCTTTAAGATTGGTGAACAGACCTTTGTCACCAGTCACGTGTCTGGAGCATCCACTGTCTAGGTACCACTTTGAATGGCTTGTAGCTTTGAAAGCAGTGTGGGCAACCAAGCAAGTAACCTTAGGAACCCATTTCATTACAGTCTTGGGTTTAGGAGTATAGTTGGTCTTCTTATGTTTGTAGTTGATATAAGACCGACCCATTGAGTTAGATTTTAAGAGCTCCTTAAGTAAATCAACAATTTTCTCAGCTAAAGGATTACGATTCTGATTTTTATAGTTGATATGGTTGCTTTTAGGTTTTAAAAATTGAAAAGTTTTAGCATTTTTAGGATAATTTTGATTTAGACTTTTCCCTTTTGAGTTTGAAGATTCTCTTTTCACAAACTTAGGAGGAGTATTCTTATGTTTGGGAGGAATATTTTGTCGTAGTCCAATCCAGATCGGTCGCCACATTTTCTGGATCTGGATAAGAGTTTTTCTAACTTAGGATCACCTTGGGCATACCTCCAAGTGTCTTTTAAACTCAAAAGTGAAGAGACTTTAAGTTTTAAATTCTCTTATTTTCAGATTTTAAGTTTTCAACTTGGGAGTTTTCGAAATCTAAGTCACACACTTAGTTTTTGAAAGCAATCTGAAATGTGAGATTTTTCTAAAACAATATTATCAAAATTTTCTTTAAGTTTTAAAAACTTTTCTTTCTGAAGTTTTAGTTTTACTGCAATTTTACAACTTTCCTTGTATAAGGCATTATAAGCATCTTGAAGATCTTCTTCATTTTCATGATCACTATTCAGATTTTCTTCACTAGTTGAATCATCATTATCTAAAAAAGTGAACTTGACTAGAGTCATAAGGGTTTTAACTTCATTACCCGACTCGTTTTCAGAATCTTCTGACTCAGAAGAGGCTTCAGAGCAGGAAGATTCATCCCCAAGCAGCCAACATACCTTTCTTTTTAGGTTTGTCCTTTTTAGGACACTTGTTTGCTAAATGCCCATATTTATGGCAGTTGTAACATTGACTGTCTTTTAAGATTTCCAGGTTTTAGATTTAGATCTTTCTTTTCATTAGGTTTTGAAAATCAACCCTCTTTTTACTTTTGAAAATCTTATAAAACTTTTTAGCTAAAAGGGCCATATCATCTTCAGAATTTTCTAAATCAGAATTACTACTATTTTCTTGAGAAATACATTTAGAAGATTTAAGAGCGATGGATTTACCTTTAGGAGCTTTAAAGTTTAACTCATAGGTCTGTAATGAGCCAACTAATTCCTCTACCCTTTTATTATCCGTATCACGAAGTTCCTGGATCGCAGTAACCTTTGAATTGAACTGTTCAGGTAGTGAGCATTGTATCTTTGCACAGACTTTACTTTCTGGGATTCTATCACCGAGAACCCCACATAGAGTTGACGATGTCATTTAATCTTGTATAGAAGTCCATGAAAGTTTCACTTTCATCCATATGTATTTCGTTAAATTTGGTTGTGAGGATTTGGACTTTATATTTCTTGACAATTGTTGTTCCCTCGTTGTCATTTCTAAAATATCCCAGGCTTGCTTTGCAGTATCACAGGATATAATTCTTTTGAATTCATCCGATGATAGTGCGCAAGTAATTGCATTTAGAGCCTTTGCATTGGCACTACTATCACTTTTTCTAAAGAGTGGTCCAGAGAAATAAGGTGTGACTTTCATAGTTTTAGATCCGTCGGTACCAGTTACTTCAGTGGTAGGAGGGGTCCAATTAATCACTGTGGCTTGCCACACACTTTCATCCATGGATTTTAAGAAAATTCTCATCTTAGCTTTCCAATAGGCATAATTGGAGCCATCAAATGGTGGAGGCCTAGTGACTGAAAGACTATCAAAATTCGACATCTTACAAAGCTCAGATCGATTAGCTTAGGAAATTAATCAATAAGAAATAACAATTAAAACGAGCTACTAGGCTCTGATACCACTTGAAATGGCCGAGTTATATGTCTTGGGGGGGGGGGGGGGGGGAGTGAATAGGACTATGCCAAATAAAAATTAATAAGCAGAATATAAACAATAAGATAGCCAAATGAATTGCAAATAACCAAAGGAAATAACAACCTAAAAATCTAGTATTAAGAGGTTGATACAAACTTGGTTCTAAGGACAACCTGACACAAAAAATCAAAGGTTTATGGCAGGACAACCTTACTAGAATGTGGGTGAGTATCAAAACTCAAACTGAAGAGGATATGAAAGAAATAGAAACTAATTTATTATAACATTCAACACATAATGCTGAAATGTAAAGATTACAACATTCACATCCACAAATACATCCCACAATCTTAAATCATAAAAGATAAAGAAAATAAACCACACATCCACTAAACACAAAGAATTATAGTGGTTCGCTTGTGTGTACAACAACTGTTAAACAACAGCCACACAACTACTCCACTCCTAATATCCTCACACAGTGGATATTAGCGTTCACTATGAAAATAGGTTTTTTAAGGTTCACCTAAAACCCTCACAATTGTGTCTTTCAAGTGGGCTTACACAATTCAAAAAACCCTACACTCTGAGTTTTCTGGATCACCTCAGACGAACCAAAACAAAGAGATTTTTCTGGCACAATCTCAATGAAACCAAAATAAAGAATTTACAAAACTATAAAATACCTACATATTCTTTTTTTGATGCAACCCGGAAGAACCAATTTGGAGTAGAAGTTCAACGTAGAAGTTCAATGTTCACACTCACTTGTGAAATGGTTCTAGGTTCTAAATTGATTTTAGATTAAATCGCCATGGGCTAGCTTGATTTGATTTTGATTCCAAGAAATGGGAATACTTCAATCCCTCTTTCAAATAAAATTGGAATGCAGAATACAAAATTAAATGCAAAGAAAGCTAATTAAAGAGAATATAAAATGAGTACTAAATAGCTTAAGAATATCACTAACTTATCTCTCAGAGTGGTGTATTGATTTTGCTAGAATTGAATATCAAACTCTGAAATTCGTGCTCTATTTATAAGTGCAAAAATCGCACTCTCGACTAGTCCTGAAGTCGGCACGACTGGTCGTAGGACCAACAAACTTTTGAAAATTTGGGTGCGATAATATAAGGCTGTTCCACGACTGGTCGAAGGACCTACTTGACCGGTCGAGTGGCCTCCATGACCGGTCATGCAGGACCCAATTTAGTTGTTGGACTTTGAGTCGAGCACTGTTCACACGACCGGTCGAGCAGTCTCCAGGACTAGTCGAGGCTTTAACAAAAATTCTCGAAAATAAGTAACTAACTTAGGACTGGTCGAGGAATTCTTGGACTAGTCGAACCAGTGCTTGGACTTGTCGAACTTAGTCCAAGACTAGTCGAGAAACAGTCTATGCACTTATAAAATGACCCAATTTAAATTATGTATTATAAATGACCTACCCTATGGTTAATCTAGGGTCATTCATACCTTATACATGATGTATGAACATTGAATCTTCTTTTGCTTCGGTTGATAGTTGATATTTGAAGTTCATGAAGCTTGAGATCTTGAAGCTTGAACTTGAGACCTTTTGAAGCTTGAAATTGTAATACATTGAAGCTTGAGCTTGTGGTTCAAAGTATAGGAACTTTGTCTTGACTTGGACGAAGCTTTGAAAACTCGAACTATTGAAGCTTGAAAGATTGAATTCACACTTAATGTTGTACTTGAACATGAACATGTAATCTTGCATTTGAAGTTCTTGAAGTAAAGACCTTTGTCTTTGTACATGAGATGCGTACACAAGTCACAAATTCCAAGTGGTTTTGGCACTACAAAATTTAACAATCATAGGAGCTAGATACCATAACACTTACACTACCCAAGGCCATTTGGCTTTGTGATGTAAGGCTAGATAACTTTTTTTTCTTTCTGCTTGCCGGCGCACAAGGGTGAAAAGGCCGAGCAATATGTCCTAGAGGGGGGGGGGGGAGGGGTGAATAGGACTATGCCAAATAAAAATAATAAGCGGAATAACAATAACAAGATAGCCAAATGAAATGTAATTAACCAAAGGAAATAACTCATTAGTCAAGTATTGAGAGGTTGATACAAACTTGGTTCTAAGGACAACCTAACACCAAAAACCAATGGTTTATGGCAGGACAACCTTACTAGAACGTAGGTGGGTATCAAAAACTCAAACTGAAGAGGATATGAAAGAAATAGAAACTAATCTATTACAACATTCACCACATAATGCTGAAATGTAAAGATTACAACATTCACATCCACAAATACATCCCACAATCTTAAACCATAAAAGATAAAGAAATAAACCACACATCCACCAAACACAGAGAATTATAGTGGTTTGCTTGTGTGTACACCAACTGCTAAACAATAGCCACACAACTACTCCACTCCTAATATCCACTCCCTCGAGATATTAGCGTTCACTAATCAAAATTGGTTTTTCAAGGTTCACTTAAAACCTTTACAATTATGTCTTTCAAGTGGGCTTACACAATTCAAAAACCCTATGCTCTGAGTTTTCTGGATCACCTCAGACAAACCACAAATAGAGATTTTCTGGAACAATCTCACAAACCAAATAAATAGATTTGAATGACAGAAAAAGTAAAATACTTATCTGTATGGCGATTTTGAAGCAGCCCGGTAGAACCAACTTGATGACGACATAAATGTTCAACGTTCAATATCACAAGTATATAGGGTTCTAAATCTAGATGATTTTTTAATTAAATCAGCAAGGGCTTTGCTTTTGATTTTGATCTCATAAAAGGGTAAATGAAATATCCCTTTTCAATATAAGAATGGAATAGAGAATCAAAATCAAAATGCAAGAGGTACTTTAAAGAATCTAAAATATTCACAAAATAGCTTAGAATATACTCAAAATTAACTCAGAGTGATTGCTTAAGAATGATAAGAATAAAATCAAAGACTCTAAAATTTGAGCACTATTTATAAGTGAAAAATCGGTTCACATAACTGGCCTTGGGTTAGTTACAACTGGCCTTATCCAAACAGATTTTCAAAAAATTCTGGCACAATAAGATTTTTTAGTTGCACGACTGGCCTTGTGGGTCCCACGACTGGTCGAGTGCGCTGCTCGACTGGTCGTGGACACCACACGACTGGTCGTGTGAGTCCAGATTACTCGCTGGAAAATGAGTTGAGTACTGCACGACTGGTCGAGCACTATTCACACGACTGGTCGAGCAGTTTCTTGGAATGGTTGTAGACCAATTGAAAAATTCTGAAAATTCATAACAAATCCTAGACTGGTCGAGGAAATTCTAGGACTAGTCGAGCCAGTGCTAGGGCTAGTCGAAAGAACAGAATTTTACACTTGTAAAATGACCAAAATGGCTGTCCGAATGTACGAAATGATCTAATCATGATCTAAGGTCAATCTAGGTCAATCATACCTTACTTGTGAGATAGAACATATGAACCATCAAACTATCAATCACTTCAGCAGCTTTAAATTTTGCGCTTGAACTCAACATACCGAACACAGTCTTCAACTAGGTCTTGAGTTCTTGGACTTTTCTAGTTCTAGATTTTGAACCACAATGTTCTTGAATGCTAAGTCTTCACTTTCTTCCAGTTTGAAGATCTCGGCAAGTTCGTCGTAGATATCAGCAAGATAAATTCAACACGAACGGAACGAACGTCGAAGATTCAATGTGAACAGATACACAAGCTTGATAAACATCAAGTTACAAACTTGAAATGGTTTGGCACACCAAAATTTGACAATACTTAGGGTTTATTAATATAGCACTTTCAATCTTCCCCTTTGTCAAATTTGTGACAAAACCAAAATTACAATATGCACAATAGATATTCAATCAACACATTCCACAAGCATATTATGATATGAACCATAATCAATAATATAATCAACAATAATCAACTCTCCCCCTTAATCCACTACTCTCTGGAAAAAAAATATTAGCCACATTCATCATAGCTATCATATCCTCATATCATTCAATAATGTTCTCCCCCTTTTTGTCACAACATGACAAAGGAAGCGAATAATGATAAATGAAGATAAGAAGAGAGCAAGTAGAATTAATAACTACTTATCCAAATCAAATAAAACAAAGTATCTGAACTGATACCATAGATAAGAGTTTAAACAATATAATCCAAGCAGTCATAAGGAAAAGAGTTAGAATAAAGTTATTATAGATACCATCCGAATCAAAAGATAACTAATTAGGTCTTGAAGAGGGAGCAGGAATAGATGGATCAATTTGATGTAACCCTTATTAATGCGCCACATATATTTACGCATATAAGAAAATTGAGAATCCTGGGTTATTCGAATCTGAGCCACCTGTTCCTCAAGAGTATGTAACCTCTCATCGAAACCAGAAGGATGATAATCAGGGTCAGCCTTAGAATCTGATTCAAGTTCATCAAATAAATCATCCATATTAACGTCTTCTTGAGGTAAAGCATCAGCATCTTCACCTTCTTCATCTCCTCCAGCATTACCATCAACTTGACCAGTTGCCAAGTTCAAGCTCATCTTATTGATGTTAGAATTGTTAAATGGACGGAGATTAATAGAACCTTCCCCAATAGGCATAGCTATCAAAGCATGATTAGCTAAAGCTGTCATAAGATAAGCTAAAGGAATATCGCTGTAACCAGGGTGAAGACGAAACTGAATAATATGATGACAGATAAGAGAAGGAAGACAGATATGGATGCCAGTTACAATAGAATGCATAATGCGGGCCATAAAAGAGGTCAGCTCAGTCTTTTTACCTGAGCGAGGATAGACATTCGAAATAAAAATACGATGCAAGACCCTGTATCTGGGCAACATATATTTGGAACTGAGCGTAGTACCGCCGTTCCATTCTGCATTCATGTTACAGAGAGCTCTTGTAATCAATTGTATAGTATTTTTAGAAGGTCTAGCATGTAAAGTGGATATGGGTACACCATCATCAACAACAGGTATATTCATGATTGCTGAAATCAAATGACGGTCTACCTTAATTGGACCTTCTCTAGTTAACACAGTAAATGTCAAATCATCTTGAGAGAACTCAGTAATACAAGCATACATGCCCTGCATAATGGATCGGTATGCAGGACCACCCAAGATAGTATGTTTTCCCAGTCTACAGCTTAAAGGAGAGGGACAATGTTGAAGCGCTCAATATGATCAACAATGACAACACGCTTAACAATAACATTTCTAAGACGGAAATCCCACATACTCTCGGGATCCTCTTTGGGAGGCCGAAAATAACGCATGGTGGGAGGTGCGGAACGGGAAGAAGAGGGACCGCGAGTGGTTCTCTTCTTATTTCTTCCTTCCATTACAATAAAATAACAAAGAAACAAATGTTTGCAAAAAGGAATGAAAGGATTCCAATCAAATCAGATTTTAAGGTAGAAACACTATCAAACCACCATAAATCTTGAAACAAGAAGCAAAATCAAGATTAAGGATGATCAAAGAACTTAAATCCAGAAGAAAATAAAAAATGAAGCACTAACTGAAGAGTTATCGGAGATGGGTTCGACCGGTCGTGGATGGGTTTGATGGAGAAGAAGAAGGAAATGAAGAAAAAAAAATCACTTTTTCCCAAATAAAAACCCCATTCATGTGTTTCACGACTGGTCGTGTACATACTCGACCGGTCGTGCCACGACTGGTCGAGTGTGTACTCGACTGGTCGTGTAATACAGAAAATGTGCAATTTTGCATATATTTAAATAAAATAAAATGTAAAATAATATATTCATACATTATGATACAAATGAGTACAAATCATCAGTTTATCTTGCACATACCAAGATCAATTTCAATTTTGAAAATCGATTTTTGTCGAGCGGTTTTTGTGAATTTGTCAGCTAGTTGATTCTCGGTCTGAATATATTCTAATGAAAGTATCTTTTCTTCCACCAATTCACAAATATAATGATACCTAATGTCAATGTGCTTGGTTCGTGAATGCTAAATAGGATTTTTGGAAATATTAATTGCGTTTGTGTTATCACAATATAACATTATAGATTCTTGCACAATTTCGTAATCGCTTAGCATTCTCTTCATTTATACTAGCTAAGTGCATGCATTACCTGCAACAATATATTCAGCCTCAGCAGTAGAGAGAGATATAGAACTTTGTTTTTTGCTTAGCCAGGAAACTTGACAGTTCCCGACATAGAAATAACCACCACTAGTTGATTTATGATCATCAATGTTACCAGCCCAATTAGCATCCGTGTAACTAGCTAATTGCACACTAGTATCATGTGGATACCGGAGACCAAGATTAGCTGAACTAGCGACATACCGTAAAATTCGCTTAACAACAATCAAGTGGGACTCTTTAGGGTTTGTTTCGACAAGAAAAACAAAAGTATTTGATTTGGGAATTATCTTATTCAAACATAACAATGAAATAGTTACAGAAACAATCATCACACTTTATTGATTCTGAATTCATTTACATCCTCAGGTATCCCTTGATTCTAAGATAGTTTACAAAGAATTCATTGCAAGTTATAAATTTCGGCAGCATAACAGCGCTGATCTCAATCATCTCCTATGATTTAGGAGGAATAGACAAATCGACCAATAGTCTTCAAGAGGACGAAGATTCCGGCAGCATAACAGCGCTATTTCAGTCATCTCCTGAGACTTAGGAGGAATACGCCTTTTCGTCGATGATTCTTCCTTTTCTCCTGAACAAGAAGAATTTGAAGACTTAAAGACTCTAGCCATTCTAGCAGCATAATCAGCCCATTGCTGTTATAGACTGTCCAGCAGTCGGTTTGCGCGGGTCCGCGCAAACTACATGCTTTACGCGAGTCTGCGCAAACTACAGGAGCCCAATGCTCCTTTGCGCGGGTCCGCGCAAACTATATGAGCCCAATGCTCCTTTGCACCTTCTGTCTTCTTCTTCGTCTTTCTTCCACTCTGAAATCTTCTAACCCCTTTTGAGAGAAAGAACGGGGTATTTATAGACATTTTTATTGGTGTAAATCTCTGTTCTGGTCGATGTGGGACAAAATAACATCCAACCATTTTTATACCTCCACAAAATACTTTGCGCGGACTCGCGCAAACGACATGCTTTGTGCGGTCTCGCGCAATCTATCATTCCAGCGCAATCTATCTTCACTGATCAACCCGCGCAATTTATTTACTTTGCGTGGTCCAGCGCAATTTATTCACTTTGCGCGAACCCGCGCAAAGTCATCTTCAAACTGATTTCTTTGATCTTCAAACTAATTTTCTGATCTTTCCTTTCTTCAGTTCTTTGCTTATTTTATGCCTCAACAGATGCCCCCTTGATCTGTTTCTTTGTTTTTTCAGAAAATCAAAGAAAAGGATCAACCATTCATTTTCTAGGGTTTGCGCGACCCCGCGCAAAGCTCGGCGAGTACCGTACTAGGCCAGAATACTAAAATAGTCCAACTATTTCGTCATTTTCACGAACTGCTTGTATTCTGCTGAAACTCTGCTCTGGCGATTTTCTTCCGCGCAAACCTTTTACTTTGCGCGAACCCGCGCAAACCATTTCACTTTGCGCGAAGTCTTTTGAACTTGGAGATTTTTCCACGCAAACCTTTTACTTTGTGTTGAGGCATAAAATAAGCAAAGAACTGAAGAAAGGAAAGATCAGGAAAATCAGTTTGAAGATCAAAGAAATCAGTTTGAAGATGACTTTGCGCGGGTTCGCGCAAAGTGAATAGATTGCGCTGGACCGCGCAAAGTAAATAGGTTGCGCGGGTTGATCAGTGAAGACAGATTGCGCGGAATGATAGATTGCGCGAGACCGCGCAAAGCATGTCGTTTGCGCGAGTCCGCGCAAAGTGTTTTGAGGAGGTATCGACCAGAACAGAGATTTACACCAATAAAAATGTCTATAAATACCCCGTTCTTTCTCTCAAAAGGGGTTAGAAGATTTCAGAGTGGAAGAAAGACGAAGAAGAAGACAGAAGGTGCAAAGGAGCATTGGGCTCATATAGTTTGCGCGGACCCGCGCAAAGGAGCATTGGGCTCCTGTAGTTTGCGCGGACCCGCGCAAAGCATGTAGTTTGCGCGGACCCGCGCAAACCGACTGCTGGACAGTCTATAACAGCAATGGGCTGATTATGCTGCTAGAATGGCTAGAGTCTTTAAGTCTTCAAGTTCTTCTTGTTCAGGAGAAAAGGAACGAATTCCTCCTAAGTTTCAGGAGATGACTGAAATAGCGCTGTTATGCTGCCGGAATCTTCGTCCTCTTGAAGACTATTGGTCGATTTGTCTATTCCTCCTAAGTCATAGGAGATGATTGAGATCAGCGCTGTTATGCTGCCGAAATTTATATTTAACTGCGATAATTGTAACTTGCAATGAATTCTTTGTAAACTATCTTAGAATCAAGGGATACCTGAGGATGTAAATGAATTCAGAATCAATAAAGTGTGATGATTGTTTCTGTAACTATTTCATTGTTATGTTTGAATAAGATAATTCCCAAATCAAATACTTTTGTTTTTCTTGTCGAAACAAAATGGCGACTCTGCTGGGGAATTTGTATCTTATTTAACACTAACATTGGAAAGTTGCAAGACTCTCATTACTGTTTTTGGCGTCTGGTAGACGCCAAAATGGCGACTCTCAGTGGGAACATCCTCCCCTTCATCTCTAAGATAGTTTACTTAGTCTTTCACATACTAATTTCATGAATGTTTTGTTATTGAAGGTACCCAAATTCAATCACAGAACATTGCTAATGGCTAACGTTGTGAGAAAAGTGAACTTCCGATTCACCGCTACTGGGTTTGTAATTGAATATGCGCCAAGCCAAACTCCTGAGCATACGAAAGCAAGCACTACAAGCAGGAGCAGAGTGACTCAAGTAACAGCGGGAGTCATTTCCGTCTCACCCCAACCACAAGAAAGTGATGAGAACTGGACTTTGGTCTTGTCCAAGAAGACAAAAGCAAAGACCTTAAAGAACCGCAAGGCGAAATTACTTGTACCAAGAGCTGAGGGACCGATCACGCGTAGTATAGCAAGAAGAAAACCCGAGCTCGCTCCTCCGGCGATTTATCCTGAACAAGCTGCTTCGCAGTTCTCGTTGCACGATTTTCCAGCTTTGGTCGCTCCAAAGACCAAATGGACAGAATCGCAGAAAGGCAAAGCACTGATGATAGGATCACCGATGCCTGTGTCACCTCAAACAAGCTCGCCCATAACTGTATCACCTCGATCGGTTAAAAGCACAAGAAGTACACAAGAGTCAAACGAGACTCCAATTTCTCCCCTCTTTATAAGTCCTGTTACGTCAACATACTATCGTTTTACTCAAAAAACAGCATCGACAAACAGTCAAGAGGCCGCAGTATATATGGCAGAGACGGGTCAAGGAAATAGACCAACTATTGAAGAACGTGTTGATCAAATGGCAGAGGCACAAAGAGTGCTAATGGATGAATGCCGGAACCTTAGAGAAGCTCTGGCAACTCTGGCACATAATGTAGCCCAGATAGTGGCTCCACCCATGATGGGAGCAATAAATAGACAAGAGAACCAACCTGAAGGCTCCCGTCCGCAGGAGATAGGATCGTGAGGATCAGTTCCAGCGACAAGAGCTATAACACAGGATGATGTAAGACAAGTCGTCGAAGAAGCAGTCAGAATAGAAAGGGAGCGCGCGAATACCGGTCGTTTCAGATACCGAACACCCTACCCGAGAGAGGTAGATGATGTTCCGTTTCCAGCCAATTTTAAGCATCCAGACTTCCAAAAGTTTAATGGGGAAGGATCACCAGAAGAACACCTGATGCATTTCATCACCAGTATGGGGAATTTCTCCACGATACCTCAATACTGCTTACGATTATTTGGGTCATCATTGACAAGTAAAGCTTTCAAGTGGTATTCAAATTTGGTACCAGGATCTATACGCACATGGGAAGAAATGCAAGATGCTTTCATGTCAAACTTCTTCTCGTCAGAACGCGATGTTAGCATTACAGAATTAGCTTCAGTACGACAGCGCGAAGGAGAACCAGTTGAAAAGTTTATAGACAGATGGAAGACACTGGGGGCATCATGTAGACAGTTGCCAGAAGAAAAAGAACAAGTCAAAATGTGTCTGAACTCTATGGAGACAGGAATTGCATTCGGACTCACCAGCGCCGATATCGGAACCTTTCGCGATTTGGCTACCAAAGCCCATGCATTGGAGTTAATGACTCGTAAGATGCCAGCATTTCATCGTGAAATCGTCAGAAGAATACCTGGCAGAACAACAGTGAACACCATCGATCGGGATAAGAAAAACCAAGATGCAAGGGGCTCAAGGGACAAAAGGCCGGAAGGAAAAGAAGGCTGGAATCAATCAAGGGACAGATACAGCGAAAAAAGACTCAAAATGCTCGATTCTCACGAAGGATTCGAGTTCGATAAAGAGGACGTGGTGCCTATGATGCAGCAATTGTTAAAAGCAGGTACCCTAGAATTACCAGAGCCTAAACGCCCTGAAGATGTGACAAGGACTCGAGAAAGAAACTTTTGCCGTTATCATCGTTTAGTGGGACATCCGACGGAAAATTGTTACACGTTAAAGTGCATCATACAGCGAATGATAAATAGAGGTGATATAATAACCAGCGAAAGCAAAGGAAAGAATACAAGGGCGACAGTAAATGTATTGTCAATTCAAGAAAAGACTCGGGGAATAAAAGAGAGGGAGACCGAAGGCCGATAAGAAATGCGACAATGATTACGTTGCGATCAGGGAAGCAGATAACAAGTCCGGTAAAGCAAAAAGCAGGAATTATAAGGAAAGAAGTGACTGAAAGACAGAACATCGAGGATAGAAGTAGAAATGGAGACGCAGCGACAAAAGTGGCTTACGATGTAGTTAGTCACTTGAAAGGTATATCTGCACGTTTAAGTGTTTATGATGCGCTCAAGTTATCAGAAGAGTTTCGACAAAGTTTAATTCAAGCACTGTCTGATCACGACGTGAGAGAAACTTTACTGACAGAAATGAAGAATGAAAGAAGCAAGGAAAAGGTGGATTGTCTACCAGTAATATCTTTCTCTGATGATGATTTAATTGGTGAAACAGAACATAACAGGCCATTGATGATAGAAGGGTACATTTGCGAAAAGAAGATAAAACGGATCATGATAGACAATGGGTCAGCAGTGAATCTTTTGCCACTCTCCATGATTACTAAATTGGGTTATCGCCGTTCAGATTTGCGCCCCAGCGGAATGATGATACAGGGGTTTAATCAAGATGGACAACGCGCACTCGGGAAAATTACAGTAACATTGGAAGTGGGAGAACTAATTACTACTGTTGTATGTCACGTTATAAATGCTGTGACGACATATAACCTTCTCTTGGGAAGACCGTGGATACATCAGTACAATATTGTACCTTCTACTCTACACCAATGTTTCAAATACTGTAAGGACGGAATGCAGTGTAAAGTAATGGCTGATGCGAAACCCTATACAGAAGCTGAGTCTTTCTTTGCGGATGCTAGCTATTATAAATGTTTCTCCAAAGAAGTGGGAAATGATGATGGAAAGAGAGTCTTAAAAGATGTCCAAATAAATAAAGTTAGAGAAGAAAGGGCGGAATCTCCTGGGACTACAGAAGCAAGAAAAAAGTTCTATTTTGTACCAAAGCGCCTGTGACAATCGGGACAACTGCCGTTGACATTGTTATCGACAGAACAGCTGAAAGTCTTACAGTCCAATTACACAATGCCCTTACCCAATATCGAAAGATGTAAGCCATTTACAACCGCCCCAGGAACATTTCAAGTCAGAGCCAGTGCTAAATATCCTGAAGCAATAGAGTTTCACGATGCAGCAGAGGTGAAGAATGAAAACACAAGCAATATATATTATGGAGAGTTAGCACCGCAGAATTTGAGAAAATACAGTGCAGTAAGCAAGAAAATCATGAGAAATATGGGTTTTGATTGTGACAAGCCCACTGGACTGAATCATGGGAAAGGAATTCAAATCCCTCTCGGAGTTAATCAGGAAAAACGGAGAAAATTCCAAGGATTAGGAGCAGAATCATCAGTAAATATGGTATCAGTAAATATGACTCCAGCCGAACAAATGTCAGAACAAGATACTAAGGTAGTTGAGTATCCTGAAATCGCTCCAAGGCAAATAGAAGACGGGGGGCAGCCGACGATAGATGGCTTGCGAGAAATAAATTTGGGAACAGCAGAAGAGCCAAGGAACACATTTATCAGCGTCAGTCTTTCAGATCAGGAATTTGAGAAATATGGCCAACTTCTCAAAGAAAATAAAGATATCTTCGCCTGGACATATGAAGAAATGCCGGGATTGGAACCCTCTGTAGCGATGCATCGATTAAATATTTCCAAAGAAAAGAAACCAGTAAAGCAAGCACAAAGGCGATTCCACCCAGACCTGATTCCATTAATCGAAAAAGAAGTAAATAAACTAATAAAGGTTGGGTTCGTCAGAGAAGTTAAATATCCCAAGTGGATATCAAACATTGTTCCGGTAAAAAGAAGAATGGGCAGATTAGAGTATGCATTGACTTCAGAGATCTGAATGAAGCATGTCCAAAGGATGACTTCCCTCTCCCGATAACAGAATTATTAATTGATAGCACTACTCAGTATGCTATTATGTCCTTTATGGACGGATACGCAGGTTATAATCAAATCAGGATGGCACCCGAAGATGAAGAGGCAACGGCTTTCAGAACGCCGCTTGGAATTTATTGTTATAAAGTTATGCCTTTCGGTCTCAAAAATGCTGGAGCAACATATCAAAGGGCGATGAAAAACATTTTTCAAGATATGATGCATAAACATGTTGAATGCTATGTTGATGACTTGGTGGTCAGGTCGGGAGATCATCAAGAACACCGCGAACATTTAGCATCAGTCTTCCGTCGTCTCAGAAAGAAGCAACTAAAGATGAACCCTGCTAAGTGTGCATTTGGAGTATCTTCTGGCAAATTCCTTGGCTTTGTTGTACGACACAGAGGGATCGAGATTGATCCAGAAAAAATCAGGGCTATTCAAAATATGCCGCCACCAACGACGTTGAAGGAATTGAAAAGCTTGCAAGGAAAATTGGCATACATTCGCCGTTTCATTTCAAACCTCGCAGGAAGGTGTCAGCCATTTTCTCGGTTAATGAAGAAAGATACAGAATTTGTATGGGATCACGCCTGTCAGAATGCATTTGACTCAATTAAGGAATTGTTGAAACAGCCGCCGGTGTTAACAGCTCCAGTGAAAGGTAAGCCACTTATCTTATACACATCTGCAGCTACAAATTCTTTGGGTGCTTTGTTGGCACAGGTAAACGAAGCTGGAAAAGAGACTGCTCTTTATTACTTAAGCCGAACATTGATAGGGGCAGAATGTAATTATTCCTCGATCGAAAAAGAATGTTTGGCGCTGATATTCGCTGTACAAAAGTTGAGGCATTATTGTCTCTCCCATGATATAACTCTGATCTCAAGAGCAGATCCGATAAAATTTTGATGACCAGGCCAATGTTGTTAGGAAGACTAGCTAAGTGGATGTTATTGCTATCAGAATATACTATTTCGTATAAACCGGCGAAAGCAATAAAAGGACAAGCTATGGCAGACTTTCTCGCAGCACATCCTATAGCAGAAAGTGAGGAAATCAATGACGAATTCCCAGATGAACAGGTTATGTTGGCTGAATCTCAGAATCTTTAGCAAATGTATTTTGATGGTGCTGCTCGAATATCGGGAGCGGGGGCAGGAGTGATATTCATTACGCCTCAAGGCGATTTATTACCATACTCCTTCACATTGGGCACCGCATGCACAAACAATGAAGCTGAATACAGAGCTCTTATCATCGGAATGGAAATAGCCCAGCAAATGGAAATAAAATTATTGCATATCTTCGGAGATTCTAAATTGATTGTAAATCAGTTGACAACAGAATTCGAAGTAAGGAAAGAAGAACTCCTGCCCTACTATCGGAAGGCACAAAAGTTGCTTGAACAGTTTTGTCATGTGGAAATTAAACACATACCACGGTCTGAGAATGCAAAAGCGGATGCTTTAGCCGGTCTGGCAGCAGCTCTGTCCTGCATAAATCGAAGTCCTCTTCAGGTAACTATAGAAGAAAGAAGATTCCTGCCATCTGCAGAGGTTATCGAAGAAACCGTTGAAATGTTTCCTATATCTTGTCTAGAAGTAATGATAGATGATTGGCGTCAGCCTTTCGTTGATTATCTCAAGTATAATATCTTGCCAGAAGATAATGCACAAAGACAGCAGATTAAGCAGCGATCGGGCAAATTTGTCATATGCAGCAAAGTATTGTATAGAAAATCTTACAATGGGATGCTGTTAAGATGCTTAGACAAGCAAGAAGCAAACCAAATGCTGCGAGAGGCACATACAAGTGAATGCGGAGCGCATCAAGCCGGCCGAAATTTATGCCATAGAGTGCATCGAATGGGCTATTATTAGCCTACTATGTTCAAAGATGCGATAGAATACGCAAAGTGGTGTCATGAATGTCAAATACACGGAGATGTAATACATGTTCCCCCAGAAGACTTACATCAGTCTGTTGCTTCTTGGCCTTTCTCAGCTTGGGGACTCGACGTGATTGGTCCTATAAATCCACCTTCATCTAAGGGAAAACAGTATATTTTGGCAGCAACAGACTATTTCTCCAAATGGACCGAAGCAATTGCCTTGCGTCGTGTTAAAGAGAAAGATGTGGTCAATTTCATCCGGCATGCTATAATATACCGTCATGGTATTCCGAAAAAGATCGTCACTGATAATGGTACCCCTTTTAAAAATAGAGGCATGAAAAATTGTGTCGGAAATTCAGCATCCAACATTCGTTTTCAACACCTTACTATCCTCCGGCCAATGGATTAGCAGAGGCGTTTAATAAAACGATTGTTAAAATAATGAAAAAGACGGTGAAGGGCAATAAGCGCGATTGGGATGAAAAGTTACAGGAAGCATTATGGGCCTACAGGACTACTCATCGTACAGCAACAGGGGTGACACCGTATTCATTAATCTATGGTATGGAGGCAGTTATCCCAATCGAAATACAGCTGGCATCGCTCAGAATAGCGGTGCATCAGTCTATAACGGATGATGAAAATGCAAAAATAAGACTGAAAGAATTGGATCTGCTCGATGAAAAACGTCTTGAGGCTCAGCAACGGTTGCAGTCATATCAGGCTAGGATATCGTCTGCCTTTGATAAACAGGTTAAATATCGCTCTTTCAAAAAAGGGGATTTGGTGCTAATGTTGAAAAGACCTATAGTGATCACTCGCCGGACAGGGGGCAAGTTCGAGCCTAAATGGGACGGTCCATATGTAGTAAAAGAAGTATACTCCAATGGGGCATATAGAATTGCAAATCAAGAGGGACAGGGTGTCAGTATACCTGTCATCAAAAGATACTACCCTTGAAGATAGACATGCTAATTTTGACCCAGAATATTATTGGCATAATGATTCTGCATCAAAAGGGGGCAAGAATGAATAAGATCATGTCTATATGTCAACAAAAGAGGCTATGAAGAAGAAGTTCATGAGCATATCAACTATGTTAGCAAGCATTTAAAAAAAAAAAGTATATATGATCGTCATCATCACCAAAAAGGTCTGACAAAGTCAATATCATCTTGAAGATTCTCTTGAAGATATTGACAAGATAAATATTATTGCCTTTTGCCTTACAAGGCACGGGTCTTCTTGAGGATATTTCGGAAATATCTACTATACTGGCAATGACGATCATAAATATTATTGCCTTACAAGGCACGGATCTTCTTGAAGATACTGTCAAAAGCAAGGATATATCAATATTAGTCAAAGAGGCAGTATAGCCAAGCCAGATCCTAAAAGAGCCCAAATTGAGCCAAATCAAAAGATCAAGCTCTCAAAAAAAAAAAAAAAAAAGCTCTCAAAGGATCAAGCTCTAAAAGAGCCGGCCAACTATATGTAAGACCTATGAAGATCGCCATTCGGGCAGCGGCGAGGAGTCAGTGGCCCTAAAAAGCCCGCGAAGACCATCGTGCGCACTCATGCGGGCAGCTGACGAAGTCAAGGATTAAAAGCCTAAAAGGCCATAAATCCGCGAAGACTAGTCACCGTAACTCCCATGCCGTCTGTATAGCTTCCGGCAGCGCCACGGGGAACGGATGAAAATGCCCTCCCGTGAATGGGCTCGACCTTGCAGACGAAGAAAACAGGGGCCGCAGTGCGAGCTTTATGCCAACCGTGCGTAAGACCCTCCAGGTCTAGGGTTTGATTTCAGTAGTAACTCGTGAGGAAGGGCTTAAACCTACTCATTGATGGACTGGCGACCCTAGATTTGGTGCCCAAAGGTAGCCTTGCGAGCCCTGCGAACTCTAGAGAGTTACCGTGGCCAACCCTGTGCGTAAAACCAACAGCTCACCGCCCGGTAGCGTCAATGGGCCCCTCTGATGGACCTTGGCCATGAGCACAAGGCAGTGAAAAGCCCAAAAGCGAACTCTAGAGAGTTACAGTGGCCATCACATAAGACCCATAAATGCTCCACTACTCATGAGCTTAAACTGTGTGTGTGCGCACGCTCCACTACTCATGAGCTTAAACTGTGTGTGGCTAATTAAATTGAAACTTAGTACCGCCAATTTAAATACTCACATAGAGAATCCCGCACTAACATAGCATAAAAAGTTTGAAAATCATAAAGGATGTAAGGAAATTATTATATAAAGTATAAATATAATTTGATAATATTAGTATAAATGTCATCAACATGCAATGTGAAAATGCTATTATAAACATCTCAAAATGCTTTCATAAAAACATATGTGAAGCCAAATAAATTATGTCCAAGAAACATGAAAGCAAAGATCACATGTTCAAAATTACATGTTTAAAGATCTTCTGTAATCCCCACTGCTTCTGAGTATCTGCGCAAATCTTCTCTCAATTGTGTCCGAGCTGCATCATGTTTAGATTTTTCTTCAAGAATAAGCTTTGCTTGATCAGGAACGCCAGCAAGTTTATCCTCCAAAGAAGCAATCATTTCTTTTCCTTGAAGTTGTGCGGATTTTTCAATATCAATGGATTGAGCATTTGCCCGTATCTTCTCTTCAACATCTTGAATGACTAAGGCTTGCTCATGATTCTTTCTCTCCAGTTGAGAGATTTCTTCCTTCAGAATTGCAATACGATCTTGGATAATCGCTCTTTCATCAATATAATCTTTAGTTGATCCTGAAGAATCATATGCTCTTGTTCAAGCTTAGGAATCGATGAAGCCGTCAGAAAGGCTTGTTCTTGAGATAAAGCCAGCTGCTTCCTGTACTCTGAAATTTCAGGAGCAATTGTAACATTTTCTGCTGACGCCAAAGAAATTACTGAATCACGAAATTTGAGGAGTGAATCACGCAAAGGAGATATGTTGATTCTAGCCATCTTGGCAGAGCTCCCCAGAATCTATATAGCAACATCCAAATCCAACCACTGATCAGGATTTCTGAAGATATGGGCTATTGCTAACAAGGAATGTTTCACCATAAGCATTTTATGAATAGGAATCTTCACAAAAGACGACAGTTCAGAAGTAGAGTCTTGAGTAAAATAATCAGTGCATATATGTGTACTTGTTACAGGAATGCGACTAACTGAAGGAGAAGCTCTCTGAGTCATGGAAAGACCATGTTCCACCATATCAGCAAGAGATGGTGCTCTAGCTTCCGTGCTTGAATCTCTGGTAGCCGGAGTTGGCAAGTCTGTAGTTTCTGTTGGAAATATGATTTCACGAGCCACTACTCTCTGTACTACCAATGGAACTACAGGTGCTCTTGGTGAAGTTACCACGAGAGGGTTCACTGAAGAGATAGCACCTATTTCTGCAACTTGGGCACCTAAAAAAGGGAGACATAATAATTCTAAATAAATAATAGTTGTTAAAATATAGATAAATATATCTATATGAAAGTTAAATCTCCTTTACCTGGTGAATACCCATATTCGCCATAATCTAAAAGTTCCTCTTCATTTTCCTCAGCTGCAGGAGATTTAGCAGGAACATTTACACCAGGAAGAGTTTTTGCAGGGGAAGATTCCATCTCAACTTCTTTCGCAGCTGTTTCATCATCTCCGTTGATGTCAACTTTACCTTCTTCAAAGTCATCATCTTTATCTTCACAACTGTCGCTATCTCCGCTGTCTTCATATTGTGAAGAGTCAGTAGTCTCCGACGATGAAGCTGAACTCTCATCTTCCAAAATTTCTTCATCAGCTTCTTCAATGACAACTTGCTTCCCTTTGTAAGAAACGGGTTGGCTGCTCTCTGGTACAGGCTCTTGGATTATAGGAGAAGCGGATGCTTGGCGGGTCCTTTCTGGAAGAATAGGGGATAATGTTTGCAAACGCGTTTTTGATCTAGTCATTGGGGAAGATGGACTAGGACCAAGGGGTTGTGGAGGAGATATGGAAGTACCAATAACTGGTCCTTCTTGAACTGCTGCAGTCTCTGCAGGAATTGAAGAAGATGTACCTTCAGCATCGTCTGCAGCTTGGTTTGAAAAATCCCGACGAGATTTCTCAAATTCTCTCAGAACTCCGTGAGCAAACCAGCCATCCAAGGTGTTGATAGGCTTGATTTCACGGATGGGGTCTTCCAATGATATCTTCCTAAAAATTTCCCCCGGATGGGAAGCATGGCTCTTTTCTGGAACATAGCCGATTCCGCTCTCTAAATTTCTGCCCTTCAGCCTGGCGGATGAAGAAAGATAGAAGAATCCACTGGCAAGCATTTAGTGACCAAGTATGATTGGTGATCCCACCATCGCATCCAGCTATATGATGTACGGACTATGCGATTACAGCCTGAAATTATGAAAAGAGACCCAACACAGCCATTCAGCGGTTGTTTCCATATCATGGCCCAGTTAAGAGGACCAGTTCCATAACAGCGCATTTTTCTAGTAACCAACCCGCAATCTTGAGGCACGGTTTGATCATAACCAAATTGACGAGCAAAGCGACTGGGGTAGTAAGGTTCTCTCCAAAATTCTGTTCCTTCCCGAAGAGGTAAATTGCATGAGCGAATAGAAAAGAAGAAAGCTCTCTCTGCTGCAGTAAGCGTTTCTTGGTCCACCATATCTGTATCTTCAGTGTAGCGATAAAGGCGGAACTGAAAGAAGTTTATCTGGTCGTCATCTCGAATTTTATTGGCAACCCACTCATATGCTCTTTTTGCCATCGCTCTTTGCTGAAAGAACCAGAGTGGAAGGTGAGAAGGATGAGTATATGCTTGCTCCAGAGCCTCAAAAGTCCAAGGAAAATAAACTCCAAGCCACCCCGTAATATAATGCCAAGAAGTATGTGCAGACGAAGCTCCAAGAGTAGGGTCTTTTACGTGGGTAGCTACTTCTCCAAGAGCCCTGTAAATAGAACATAATACTGGAGGAGGAAGAGAGTGTTTATGGCCTTCCGCTAAAGCACCAGCTACAACAAAGACGCTTGGACGAACAACATCTGCCCACTTGGAGCTGGGCAATACGACCAAACTTAGCCAGTAAGCCAAGAACGCTGCAAGTTCTCTAAAAGAGCTATATTCTGGTCTTCCTCTTATTTCATCTCGAAGCTTCGTTAGTTCTTTAGAGTGACAATCGCGAAATCTTCAAAGAAAGAATAAAGATGAAGAGGTTAATATGCAGGAATGGCTAAATAAGCAAGAATATAAAGAAGAAGTCGATTATCAGATTGATAAATACCTGAGACAATGAGCCAGCCATTGCAGAGGGGGAATTTTGTGGAAGCTGGGAAATTTTCCCATCTCTTTGAACAGTTCTATGGTAGTCTCAGAGATGGAAGGCTTGCGGTCTGGAGAAGATACAAAGGCCAATTCTCTGTTTGTAGGAATGAATTCATCATAGAATTTGCCTGTTATTGTAAGACCGGCTATACGATGAAGATCCCAAAGTGATATGCTCATTTCACCATAAGGTAAATGGAAGGAGTTGGTTATAGGCGACCAGTATTCAAGGAAGCCTTTCAGTATATTGGGTTCCCTATAGAAGTGTTTGGAGGTCACTTCTATGGCATCATAAAGGCCAATCTTTGCAAGAATGCTCGTATGCTTCAGCAATATAGCCTCCGCCCATTCAGAGTAATAGTGGCGAGCAGTTAACATGCCTCTGATGCGGAATTCTGCCTGTCCCTAGAGTTGTTCTCGATCTCTAAAGCACTGTCGAACTGTCTCATAAAAATGAGAAGGAAAGAGATCATGAGGATCGTGAAAAGGAACTAAGAATATCATGGGATGAGCTTCCCCTATCCTTTGTCGTGGTTTTTGTGTCTGAATGACTCCCTCAAGGATTCGGGGCTCTCTTGATGCCCACAATTCAGTATACATTAACCTCTCGCCATGGACGTAATCTTTAGACTCATAGTCAAGCATGGACTGATGGCGGTATACTTTGATGGGAATAATCGTCATGCCCTCCGCATGAGGGTTGTCAAATTTCATAACGCCTTCAACAACTCGTACCGAGTCCCATGAGTTTTGAAGTCTCTTCCTCTTATGTTCCTTAATTTTCTCTGCGAACTCTTTCGCCTTATTCCGGCGAGTTTTCTTTGGACGAGAAGCAGGGGGAGTGTCTTCACGAAGGGGTGGTCTTTCACTATCAGTACGAATGTGAGCCGTAGTCTTTAACCATTCATCCCAATCGTATTCCCTGCCATGTTTCGGGGGACATTTGATATCTCCTAATGATATGGATCTATGAATGGGGGAAGGCAAAGATCTAATGCGGTCAGAAAAGTTGAATGTGGGAAGAACAGGCTCCTTAAAATAAGCAGGATTTCTGGAAGTGGTTTATGTTCGCTTGGCAGGAGGTTGATCAGAAGAAGGTTGATCGGAAGGAGGACGAGCTGTTTGTTTTATACGAGCAATGAAAATAAGTCAAAGAAAGGAAGATAAATGACAGAGTAAGAAAGGAAGAAAGAAGAAAATGGCTAAGTGTTGGAAACAGTTCAAAAGAAATTGGCTAAGTACGAAGTACTTTGTGCGGGTCCGCGCAAAGTAAAAGGTTTGCGTGGAAAATCTCCAAGTTCAAAAGACTTCGCGCAAAGTGAAATGGTTTGCGCGGGTTCGCGCAAAGTAAAAGGTTTGCGCGGAAGAAAATCGCCAGAGCAGAGTTTCAGCAGAATATAAGCAGTTCGTGAAAATGATGAAATAGTTGGACTATTTATAGTATTTCTGGCCGAGTACGGTACTCGACCGAGCTTTGCGTGGGGTCGCGCAAACCCTAGAAAATGAATGGGTTGATCCTTTTTTCTTTGATTTTCTGAAAAAACAAAGAAATGGATCAAGGGGGCATCTGTTAAGGCATAAAATAAGCAAAGAACTGAAGAAAGGAAAGATCAGAAAAATCAGTTTGAAGATCAAAGAAATCAGACTGAAGATGACTTTGCGCGGGTTCGCACAAAGTGAATAGATTGCGCTGGACTGCGCAAAGTAAATAGGTTGCGCGGGTTGATCGGTGAAGACAGATTGCGCGGGAATGATAGATTGCGCGAGACCGCGCAAAGCATGTCGTTTGCGCAAGTCCGCGCAAAGTGTTTTGCGGAGGTATAAAAATGGTTGGATGTTATTTTGTCCCACATCGACCAGAACAGCTTTACACCAATAAAAATGTCTATAAATACCCCGTTCTTTCTCTCAAAAGGGGTTAGAAGATTTCAGAGTGGAAGAAAGACGAAGAAGAAGACAAAATGTGCAAAGGAGCATTGGGCTCATATAGTTTGCGCGGACCCGCGCAAAGGAGCATTGGGCTCCTATAGTTTGCGCGGACCCGCGCAAAGGAGCATTGGGCTCCTGTAGTTTGCGCGGACCCGCGCAAAGCATGTAGTTTGCACGGACCCGCGCAAACTGACTGCTGGACAGTCTATAACAGTAATGGCTGATTATGCTGCTAGAATGGCTAGAGTCTTTAAGTCTGCAAGTTCTTCTTGTTCAGGAGAAAAGGAAGAATCATCGACGAAAAGGCGTATTCCTCCTAAGTTTCAGGAGATGATTGAAATAGCGCTGTTATGCTGCCGGAATCTTCGCCCTCTTGAAGACTATTGGTCGATTTGTCTATTCCTCCTAAGTCATAGGAGATGATTGAGATCAGCGCGGTTATGCTGCCGAAATTTATATTTAACTGCGATAATTGTAACTTGCAATGAATTCTTTGTAAACTATCTTAGAATCAAGGGATACCTGAGGATGTAAATGAATTCAGAATAAATAAAGTGTGATGATTGTTTCTGTAACTATTTCATTGTTATGTTTGAATAAGATAATTCCCAAATCAAATACTTTTGTTTTTCTAGTCGAAACACTTTGCGCGAACCCGCGCAAACCATTTCACTTTGCGCGAAGTTTTTTGAACTTGGAGATTTTTCGGGCAAACCTTTTACTTTGCGCGGACCCGCGCAAAGTACTTCGTACTTAGCCAATTTCTTTTGAACGGTTTCCAACACTTAGCCATTTTCTTCTTTCTTCCTTTCTTACTCTGTCATTTATCTTCCTTTCTTTGACTTATTTTCATGGCTCGTATAAAACAAACAGCTCGTCGTCCTTCCGATCAACCTTCTTCTGATCAACCTCCTGCCAAGCGAACAAAAACCACTTCCAAAAATCCTGCTTATTTTAAAGAGCCTGTTCTTCCCACCTTCCACTTTTCTGACCGCATTAGATCTTTGCCTTCCCCCATTCATAGATCCATATAATTAGGAGATATCAAATGTCCCCTGAAGCACGGCAGGGAATACGATTGGGATGAATGGTTAAAGACTACAGTCACATTCGTACTGATAGTGAAAGACCACCCCTTCGTGAAGACACTCCCCCTGCTTCTCGTCCAAAGAAAACTCGCCGGAATAAGGCGAAAGAGTTCGCAGAGATAACTAAGGAACATAAGAGGAAGAGACTTCAAAACTCATGGGACTCGGTACGAGTTGTTGAAGGCGTTATGAAATTTGACAACCCTCATGCGGAGGGCATGATGATTATTCCCATCAAAGTATACCGCCATCAGTCCATGCTTGACTGTGAGTCTAAAGATTACGTCCATGGTGAGAGGTTAATGTATACTGAATCGTGGGCATCAAGAGAGCCCTGAATCCTTGAGGGAGTCATTCAGACACAAAAACCACGACAAAGGATAGGGGAAGCTCATCCCATGATATTCTTAGTTCCTTTTCACGATCCTCATGATCTCTTTCCTTCTCATTTTTATGAGACAGTTCGACAGCGCTTTAGAGATCGAGAACAACTCTGGGGACAGGCAGAATTCCGCATCAGAGGCATGTTAACTGCTAGCCGCTATTACTCTGAATGGGCGGAGGCTATATTGCTGAAGCATACGAGCATTCTTGCAAAGATTGGCCTTTATGATGCCATAGAAGTGACCTCCAAACACTTCTATAGGGAACCCAATATACTGAAAGGCTTCCTTGAATACTGGTCGCCTACAACCAACTCCTTCCATTTACCTTATGGTGAAATGAGCATATCACTTTGGGATCTTCATCGTATAGCCGGTCTTACAATAACAGGCAAATTCTATGATGAATTCATTCCTACAAACAGAGAATTGGCCTTTGTATCTTCTCCAGACCGCAAGCCTTCCATCTCTGAGACTACCATAGAACTATTCAAAGAGATGGGAAAATTTCCCAGCTTCCATAAAATTCCCCCTCTGCAATGGCTGGCTCATTTCTCTAGGGGTCTCAGGTATTTATCAATCTGATAATCGACTTCTTCTTTATATTCTTGCTTATTTAGCTATTCCTGCATATTAACCTCTTCATCTTTATTCTTTCTTTGAAGATTTCGTGATTGTCACTCTAAAGAACGAACGAAGCTTCGAGATGAAATAAGAGGAAGACCAGAATATAGCTCTTTTGGAGAACTTGCAGCGTTCTTGGCTTACTGGCTAAGTTTGGTCGTATTGCCCAGCTCCAAGTGGGCAGATGCTGTTCGTCCAAGCGTCTTTGTTGTAGCTGGTGCTTTAGCGGAAGGCCATAAACACTCTCTTGCTCCTCCAGTATTATGTTCTATTTACAGGGCTCTTGGAGAAGTAGCTACCCACGTAAAAGACCCTACTCTTGGAGCTTCGTCTGCACATACTTCTTGGCATTATATTACGGGGTGGCTTGGAGTTTATTTTCCTTGGACTTTTGAGGCTCTGGAGCAAGCATGTACTCATCCTTCTCACCTTCCACTCTGGTTCTTTCAGCAAAGAGCGATGGCAAAAAGAGCATATGAGTGGGTTGCCAATAAAATTCGAGATGACGACCAGATAAACTTCTTTCAGTTCCGCCTTTATCGCTACACTGAAGATACAGATATGGTGGACCAAGAAACGCTTACTGCAGCAGAGAGAGCTTTCTTCTTTTCTATTCGCTCATGCAGTTTACCTCTTCGGGAAGGAACAAAATTTTGGAGAGAACCTTACTACCCCAGTCGCTTTGCTCGTCAATTTGGTTATGATCAAACCGTGCCTCAAGATTGCTGGTTGGTTACTAGAAAAATGCGCTGTTATGGAACTGGTCCTCTTAACTGGGCCATGATATGGAAACAACTGCTGAATGGCTGTGTTAGGTCTCTTTTCATAATTTCAGGCTGTAATCGCATAGTCCGTACATCATATAGCTGGATGCGATGGTGGGATCACCAATCATACTTGGTCACTAAATGCTTGCCAGTGGATTCTTCTATCTTTCTTCATCCGCCCAGGCTGAAGGGCAGAAATTTAGAGAGCGGAATCGGCTATGTTCCAGAAAAGAGCCATGCTTCCCATCCGGGGGAAATTTGTAGGAAGATATCATTGGAAGACCCCATCCGTGAAATCAAGCCTATCAACACCTTGGATGGCTGGTTTGCTCACGGAGTTCTGAGAGAATTTGAGAAATCTCGTCGTGATTTTTCAAACCAAGCTGCAGACGATGTTGAAGGTACATCTTCTCCAATTCCTGCAGAGACTGCAGCAGTTCAAGAAGGACCAGTTATTGGTACTTCCATATCTCCTCCACAACCCCTTGGTCCTAGTCCATCTTCCCCAATGACTAGATCAAAAACGCGTTTGCAAACATTATCCCCTATTCTTCCAGAAAGGACCCGCCAAGCATCCGCTTCCCCTATAATCCAAGAACCTGTACCGGAGAGCAGCCAACCCGTTTCTTACAAAGAGAAGCAAGTTGTCATTGAAGAAGCTGATGAAGAAATTTTGGAAGATGAGAGTTCAGCTTCATCGTCGGAGGCTACTGACTCTTCATAATATGAAGACAGCGGAAATAGCGACAGTTGTGAAGATAAAGATGATGACTTTGAAGAAGGTAAAGTTGACATCAACGGAGATGAGGAAACAGCTGCGAAAGAAGTTGAGATGGAATCTTCCCCTGCAAAAACTCTTCCTGGTGTAAATGTTCCTGCTAAATCTCCTGCAGCTGAGGAAAATGAAGAGGAACTTTTAGATTATGGCGAATATGGATATTCACCAGGTAAAGGAGATTTAACTTTCATATAGATATATTTATCTATATTTTAACAACTATTATTTATTTAGAATTATTATGTCTCCCTTTTTTAGGTGCCCAAGTTGCAGAAATAGGTGCTATCTCTTCAGTGAACCCTCTCGTGGTAACTTCACCAAGAGCACCTGTAGTTCCATTGGTAGTACAGAGAGTAGTGGCTCGTAACATCATATTTCCAACAGAAACTACAGACTTGCCAACTCCGGCTACCAGAGATTCAAGCACGGAAGCTAGAGCACCATCTCTTGCTGATATGGTGGAACGTGGTCTTTCCATGACTCAGAGAGCTTCTCCTTCTGTTAGTCGCATTCCTGTAACAGGTACACATATATGCACTGATTATTTTACTCAAGACTACATATTTCATAATAATATTTTGAATATTCTTCTTCTTTTGCTATAGGAACTCCTTCTTGCAGTGGTGCGGCCAGTTCTGATTCTGTGGCCACTACTTCTGAACTGTCGCCTTTTGCGAAGATTCCTATTCATAAAATGCTTATGGTGAAACATTCCTTGTTAGCAATAGCCCATATCTTCAGAAATCCTGATCAGTGGTTGGATTTGGATGTTGCTATAGAGATTCTGGAGAGCTCTGCCAAGATGGCTAGAATCAACATATCTCCTTTGCGTGATTCACTCCTCAAATTTCGTGATTCAGTAATTTCTTTAGCGTCAGCAGAAAATGTTACAATTGCTCCTGAAATTTCAGAGTACAGGAAGCAGCTGGCTTTATCTCAAGAACAAGCCTTTCTGACGGCTTCATCAATTTCTAAACTTGAACAAGAGCATATGATTCTTCAGGATCAACTAAAGACTTATATTGATGAAAGAGCGATTATCCAAGATCGTATTGCAATTCTGAAGGAAGAAATCTCTCAACTGGAGAGAAAGAATCATGAGCAAGCCTTAGTCATTCAAGATGTTGAAGAGAAGATACGGGCAAATGCTCAATCCATTGATATTGAAAAATCCGCATAACTTCAAGGAAAAGGAATGATTGCTTCTTTGGAGGATAAACTTGCTGGCGTTCCTGATCAAGCAAAGCTTATTCTTGAAGAAAAATCTAAACATGATGCAGCTCGGACACAATTGAGAGAAGATTTGCGCAGATACTCAGAAGCAGTGGGGATTACAGAAGATCTTTAAACATGTAATTTTGAACATGTGATCTTTGCTTTCATGTTTCTTGGACATAATTTATTTGGCTTCACATATGTTTTTATGAAAGCATTTTGAGATGTTTATAATAGCATTTTCACATTGCATGTTGATGACATTTATACTAATATTATCAAATTATATTTATACTTTATATAATAATTTCCTTACATCCTTCATGATTTTCAAACTTTTTATGCTCTGTTAGTGCGGGATTCTCTATGTGAGTATTTAAATTGGCGGTACTAAGTTTCAATTTAATTAGCCACACACAGTTTAAGCTCATGAGTAGTGGAGCGTGCGCACACACACAGTTTAAGCTCATGAGTAGTGGAGCATTTATGGGTCTTATGTGATGGCCGCTGTAACTCTCTAGAGTGTGCTTTTGAGCTTTTCACTGCCTTGTGCTCACTGCCAAGGTCCATCAGAGGGGCCCATTGACGCTACAGGGCGGTGAGCTGTTGGTTTTACGCACAGGGTTGGCCACGTTAACTCTCTAGAGTTCGCAGCGCTCGCAAGGCTACCTTTGGGCACTAAATCTAGTGTCGCCAGTCCATCAATGAGTAGGTTTAAGCCCTTCCTCACGAGTTACTACCGAAATCAAACCCTAGACCTGGAGGGTCTTACGCACGGTTGGCATAAAGCTCGCACTGAGGCCCTTGTTTTCTTCGTCTGCAAGGTCGAGCCCATTCACGGGAGGGCATTTTCATCCGTTCCCCATGGCGCTGCCGGAAGCTATACAGACGGCATGGGAGTTACGGTGACTAGTCTTCACGGATTTATGGCCTTTTAGGCTTTTAATCCTTGACTTCGTCAGCTGCCCGCATGAGTGCGCATGATGGTCTTCGCGGGCTTTTTAGGGCCACTGACTCCTCGCCGCTGCCCGAATGGCGATCTTCATAGGTCTTACATATAGTTGGCCGCTCTTTTAGAGCTTGATCCTTTGAGAGCTTTTTTTTTTTTTTTTTTTTTTTTTTTTTTTTTTGAGAGCTTGATCTTTTTGATTTGGCTCAATTTGGGCTCTTTTAGGATCTGGCTTGACTATACTGCCTCTTTGACTAATATTGATATATCCTTGCTTTTGACAGTATCTTCAAGAATATCCGTGCCTTGTAAGGCAAAAGGCAATAATATTTATCTTGTCAATATCTTCAAGAGAATCTTCAAGATGATATTGACTTTGTCAGACCTTTTTGGTGATGATGACGATCATATATACTTTTTTTTTAAAAAAAAAATGCTTGCTAACATAGTTGATATGCTCATGAACTTCTTCTTCATAGCCTCTTTTGTTGACATATAGACATGATCTTATTCATTCTTGCCCCCTTTTGATGCAGAATCATTATGCCAATAATATTCTGGGTCAAAATTAGCATGTCTATCTTCAAGGGTAGTATCTTTTGATGACAGGTATACTGACACCCTGTCCCTCTTGATTTGCAATTCTATATGCCCCATTGGAGTATATTCTTTTACTACATATGGACCGTCCCATTTAGGCTCGAACTTGCCCCCTGTCCGGCGAGTGATCACTATAGGTCTTTTCAACATTAGCACCAAATCCCCTTTTTTGAAAGAGCGATATTTAACCTGTTTATCAAAGGTAGACGATATCCTAGCCTGATATGACTGCAACCGTTGCTGAGCCTCAAGACGTTTTTCATCGAGCAGATCCAATTCTTTCAGTCTTATTTTTGCATTTTCATCATCCGTTATAGACTGATGCACCGCTATTCTGAGCGATGCCAGCTGTATTTCGATTGGGATAACTGCCTCCATACCATAGATTAATGAATACGGTGTCACCCCTGTTGCTGTACGATGAGTAGTCCTGTAGGCCCATAATGCTTCCTGTAACTTTTCATCCCAATCGCGCTTATTGCCCTTCGCCGTCTTTTTCATTATTTTAACAATCGTTTTATTAAACGCCTCTGCTAATCCATTGGTCGGAGGATAGTAAGGTGTTGAAAACGAATGTTGGATGCTGAATTTCCGACACAATTTTTCCATGCCTCTATTTTTAAAAGGGGTACCATTATCAGTGACGATCTTTTTCGGAATACCATGACGGTATATTATAGCATGCCGGATGAAATTGACCACATCTTTCTCTTTAACACGATGCAAGACAATTGCTTCGGTCCATTTGGAGAAATAATCTGTTGCTGCCAAAATATACTGTTTTCCCTTAGATGAAGGTGGATTTATAGGACCAATCACGTCGAGTCCCCAAGCTGAGAAAGGCCAAGAAGCAACAGACTAATGTAAGTCTTCTGGGGGAACATGTATTACATCTCCGTGTATTTGACATTCATGACACCGCTTTGCGTATTCTATCGCATCTTTGAACATAGTAGGCCAATAATAGCCCATTCGATGCACTCTATGGCATAAATTTCGGCCGGCTTGATGCGCTCCACATTCACCTGAATGTGCCTCTCGCAGCATTTGGTTTGCTTCTTGCTTGTCTAAGCATCTTAACAGCATTCCATTGTAAGATTTTCTATACAATACTTCGCTGCATATGACAAATTTGCCCGATCGCTGCTTAATCTGCTGTCTTTGTGCATTATCTTCTGGCAAGATATTATACTTGAGATAATTCAACGAAAGGCTGACGCCAATCATCTATCATTACTTCTAGACAAGATATAGGAAACATTTCAACGGTTTCTTCGATAACCTCTGCAGATGGCAGGAATCTTCTTTCTTCTATAGTTACCTGAAGAGGACTTCAATTTATGCAGGACAGAGCTGCTGCCAGACCGGCTAAAGCATCCGCTTTTGCATTCTCAGACCGTGGTATGTGTTTAATTTCCACATGACAAAACTGTTCAAGCAACTTTTGTGCCTTCCGATAGTAGGGCAGGAGTTCTTCTTTCCTTACCTCGAATTCTGTTGGCAACTGATTTACAATCAATTTAGAATCTCCGAAGATATGCAATAATTTTATTTCTATTTGTGGGCTATTTCCATTCTGATGATAAGAGCTCTGTATTCAGCTTCATTGTTTGTGCATGCGGTGCCCAACGTGAAGGAGTATGGTAATAAATCGCCTTGAGGCGTAATGAATATCACTCCTGCCCCCGCTCCTGATATTCGAGCAGCACCATCAAAATACATTTGCTAAAGATTCTGAGATTCAGCCAACATAACCTGTTCATCTGGGAATTCGTCATTGATTTCCTCACTTTCTGCTATAGGATGTGCTGCGAGGAAGTCTGCCATAGCTTGTCCTTTTATTGCTTTCGCCGGTTTATACGAAATAGTATATTCTGATAGCAATAACATCTACTTGGCTAGTCTTCCTGACAACATTGGCCTGGTCATCAAAAATTTTATCAGATCTGCTCTTGAGATCAGAGTTATATCATGGGAGGGACAATAATGCCTCAACTTTTGTACAACGAATATCAGCGCCAAACATTCTTTTTCGATCGAGGAATAATTACATTCTGCCCCTATCAATGTTCAGCTTAAGTAAAAAGAGCAGTCTCTTTTCCAGCTTCGTTTACCTGTGCCAACAAAGCACCCAAAGAATTTGTAGCTGCAGATGTGTATAAGATAAGTGGCTTACCTTTCACTGGAGCTGTTAACACCGACGGCTGTTTCAACAATTCCTTAATTGAGTCAAATGCATTCTGACAGGCGTGATCCCATACAAATTCTGTATCTTTCTTCATTAACCGAGAAAATGGCTGACACCTTCCTGCGAGGTTTGAAATGAAACGGCGAATGTATGCCAATTTTCCTTGCAAGCTTTTCAATTCCTTCAACATCGTTGGTGGCGGCATATTTTGAATAGCCCTGACTTTTTTTGGATCAATCTCGATCCCTCTGTGTCGTACAACAAAGCCAAGGAATTTTCCAGAAGATACTCCAAATGCACACTTAGCAGGGTTCATCTTTAGTTGCTTCTTTCTGAGACGACGGAAGACTGATGCTAAATGTTCGCGGTGTTCTT
This sequence comes from Magnolia officinalis, assembly GCA_021015155.1. NCBI lineage: Eukaryota > Viridiplantae > Streptophyta > Magnoliopsida > Magnoliales > Magnoliaceae > Magnolia > Magnolia officinalis. The sequence continues at coordinate 12,389 of JAJHSJ010002107.1, read as the reverse complement.
GATGATCTCCCGACCTGACCACCAAGTCATCAACATAGCATTCAACATGTTTATGCATCATATCTTGAAAAATGTTTTTCATTGCCCTTTGATATGTTGCTCCAGCATTTTTGAGACCGAAAGGCATAACTTTATAACAATAAATTCCAAGCGGCGTTCTGAAAGCCGTTGCCTCTTCATCTTCGGGTGCCATCCTGATTTGATTATAACCTGCGTATCTGTCCATAAAGGACATAATAGCATACTGAGTAGTGCTATCAATTAATAATTCTGTTATCGGGAGAGGGAAGTCATCCTTTAGACATGCTTCATTCAGATCTCTGAAGTCAATGCATACTCTAATCTGCCCATTCTTCTTTTTACCGGAACAATGTTTATATCCACTTGGGATATTTAACTTCTCTGACGAACCCAACCTTTATTAGTTTATTTACTTCTTTTTCGATTAATGGAATCAGGTCTGGGTGCAATCGCCTTTGTGCTTACTTTACTGGTTTCTTTTCTTTGGAAATATTTAATCGATGCATCGCTACAGAGGGTTCCAATCCCGGCATTTCTTCATATGTCCAGGCGAAGATATCTTTATTTTCTTTGAGAAGTTGGCCATATTTCTCAAATACTTGATCTGAAAAACTGACGCTGATAAATGTGTTTCTTGGCTCTTCTGCTGTTCCCAAATTTATTTCTCGCAAGCCATCTATCGTCGGCTGCCCCCCGTCTTCTATTTGCCTTGGAGCGATTTCAGGATACTCAACTACCTTAGTATTTTGTTCTGACATTTGTTCGGCTGGAGTCATATTTACTGATACCATATTTACTGATGATTCTGCTCCTAATCCTTGGAATTTTCTCCGTTTTTCCTGATTAACTTCGAGAGGGATTTGAATTCCTTTCCCATGATTCAGTCCAGTGGGCTTGTCACAATCAAAACCCATATTTCTCATGATTTTCTTGCTTACTGCACTGTATTTTCTCAAATTCTGCGGCGCTAACTCTCCATAATATATATTGCTTGTGTTTTCATTCTTCACCTCTGCTGCAGCGTGAAACTCTATTGCTTCAGGATATTTAGCACTGGCTCTGACTTGAAATGTTCCTGGGGCGGCTGCAAATGGCTTACATCTTTCGATATTGGGTAAGGGCATTGTGTAATTAGACTGTAAGACTTTCAGCTGTTTTGTCGACAACAATGTCAATGGCGGTTGTCCCGGTTGTCTCAGGCGCTTTGGTACAAAATAGAACTTTTTTCTTGCTTCTGTAGTCCTAGGAGATTCCGCCCTTTCTTCTCTAACTTTATTTATTTGGACATCTTTTAAGACTCTCTTTCCATCATCATTTCCCACTTCTTTGGAGAAACATTTATAATAGCTAGCATCCGCAAAGAAAGACTCAGCCTCTGTATAGGGTTTCGCATCAGCCATTACTTTATACTGCATTCCGTCCTTACAGTATTTGAAACATTGGTGTAGAGTAGAAGGTACAATATTGTACTGATGTATCCACGGTCTTCCCAAGAGAAGGTTATATGTCGTCACAGCATTTATAACGTGACATACAACAGTAGTAATTAGTTCTCCCACTTCCAATGTTACTGTAATTTTCCCGAGTGCGCGTTGTCCATCTTGATTAAACCCCTGTATCATCATTCCGCTGGGGTGCAAATCTGAACGGCGATAACCCAATTTAGTAATCATGGAGAGTGGCAAAATATTCACTGCTGACCCATTGTCTATCATGATCCGTTTTATCTTCTTTTCACCAATGTACCCTTCTATCATCAATGGCCTGTTATGTTCTGTTTCACCAATTAAATCATCATCAGAGAAAGATATTACTGGTAGACAATCCACCTTTTCCTTGCTTCTTTCATTCTTCATTTCTGTCAGTAAAGTTTCTCTCACGTCGTGATCGGACAATGCTTGAATTAAACTTTGTCGAAACTCTTCTGATAACTTGAGCGCATCATAAACACTTAAACGTGCAGATATACCTTTCAAGTGACTAACTATATCGTAAGCCACTTTTGTCGCTGCGTCTCCATTTCTACTTCTATCCTCAATGTTCTGTCTTTCAGTCACTTCTTTCCTTATAATTCCTGCTTTTTGCTTTACCGGACTTGTTATCTGCTTCCCTGATCAAAACGTAATCATTGTCGCATTTCTTATCGGCCTTCGGTCTCCCTTCTCTTTTATTCCCCGAGTCTTTTCTTAAATTGACAATACATTTATTGTCGCCCTTGTATTCTTTCCTTTGCTTTCGCTGGTTATTATATCACCTCTATTTATCATTCGCTGTATGATGCACTTTAACGTGTAACAATTTTCCGTCGGATGTCCCACTAAACGATGATAACGGCAAAAGTTTCTTTCTCGAGTCCTTGTCACATCTTCAGGGCGTTTAGGCTCTGGTAATTCTAGGGTACCTGCTTTTAACAATTGCTGCATCATAGGCACCACGTCCTCTTTATCGAACTCGAATCCTTCGTGAGAATCGAGCATTTTGAGTCTTTTTTCGCTGTATCTGTCTCTTGATTGATTCCAGCCTTCTTTTCCTTCCGGCCTTTTGTCCCTTGAGCCCCTTGCATCTTGGTTTTTCTTATCTCGATCGATGGTGTTCACTGTTGTTCTGCCAGGTATTCTTCTGACGATTTCACGATGAAATGCTGGCATCTTACGAGTCATTAACTCCAATGCATGGGCTTTGGTAGCCAAATCGCGAAAGGTTCCGATATCGGCGCTGGTGAGTCCGAATGCAATTCCTGTCTCCATAGAGTTCAGACACATTTTGACTTGTTCTCTTTCTTTTGGCAACTGTCTACATGATGCCCCCAGTGTCTTCCATCTGTCTATAAACTTTTCAACTGGTTCTCCTTCGCGCTGTCGTACTGAAGCTAATTCTGTAATGCTAACATCGCGTTCTGACGAGAAGAAGTTTGACATGAAAGCATCTTTCATTTCTTCCCATGTGCGTATAAATCCTGGTACCAAATTTGAATACCACTTGAAAGCTTTACTTGTCAATGATGACCCAAATAATCGTAAGCAGTATTGAGGTATCATGGAGAAATTCCCCATACTGGTGATGAAATGTTGTTCACTCCCCAAGTATAGGGTTGTGATGTAGTAATAAACTCGGTAAGACCGAGGTCGAATCCACAGGGACTGGTCGTCACATTTCAAATTCACAATTCTCTTTAACTAATTCAACAAATAATGGAGCAATTTACTAACACAATTCTATGGAAAATAACTATTGAGAATAAGGAAGAAAATTCAATCAGAGAGAGCACTAGGACTTTCGAATCCACCCCTAATTATCCTAACCTTTGTTTTGTCTGTTAATTCACCTTAAATTAGATTGATCCAACTTATCTAGAGAAAGCACAATCTGTGTCCTTAATCGGGCATACAGATTGTCTAATTCCTTCAAGCAATGCCATGAATAACATATCCCATGTCCAAATCGGGCATATGGAATATGCAGTTCAGTAAAGCACCCTGTTTCTTCCTCTACAGGAACCTGTTCATGATCAGATACAAGCACCTAGAATAAGCATCCAGACCACATCCATCCATAGACTCTGATCAAGTTCATAGATGGAGAAGTACAGAATTTAAAGCAATCAAGCACACTAGGGAAAGAAACAAACCAATCTAATAAAATCAACATAAAACAAAGGGTGTTCAAATTAGGGGTTTCAACTCAGCCCTAGCTGAGAGATTAGTTACCCATAAAATCCATTAAACAAATGGAAAAATAAAGATAAAAAATCATAAAAGGGAAATCAAACCAATTTCTCTCTCTCTTCTTTCTTCTCTCTCTTCTCTTTCTTCTCTCCCTTGCTGTAGATCTGGAGCTCCTCCCTGGTTCTGAATGCTTTTTCATGTATAAAAACTCCTCTTTTATAGCTGTTGGAAGGCTGGAGTAAGTGGCAGAGTTGTAGCAGGACACGGAATGGAAATTTTCGCAGCTATGATCGGTAGGCCCCACAGAGGTATTTTCTGGAGAATCCACCCCGTCCATTGGATTCAGGATGAAATTTCAGTCAAGAATGGAGGGTTTTGAACATCCATTGACGCGGCCCAGAGAAGAAAATACAGAAAGATCTGATTTGAACGTTGCAGGGCAGCCCTTTTGTGGCCTCTGTATCATGCACGTGTGTACGCATGGGAGTGGAATATCAGCATGGGTTTGTAGTACTCGCAGCCGTCTACAAGATGAACGACTTGGATCGTCCGGAAAGATGACGTGTGGGGCCCACTGACGTCCGCAAAAACGGCCAGCGCCGTTCCTTCGCTGACGCGGAACCCGGACGCGGCTGCTTCCGCTGTGAAGATGGTGGGGTCCACTGTGATGTGATTTTGAGAAATCCACTCCGTCCATTGGATCCCTCTCGAAAAACCGGTCAGACCTGCTGAGATTGGAGTGATTTCGGTGTGATCCATCTGATTCTTCGTTCCACCGTGCAACCGACATTTGAACGACTAGATTTTTTCTCCGGATGACCGTTTGAAATTCGGCCACCTAGGCAATGTTAATGGTCTTCATTTGGACCTGATGAACGGCCCGGATTGAAGTTTGGATGGACGGTGTGGACCCACAATGCGACCGTCCGATCGGACGCGCGAACGCTGTTTCCGGACGCGGTTTCGCGGAAGAAGTCGGTCAAACCGGCTTTTGACCGCTGGTTCGGTCCAGTGCACACCGAGTGTATTTTACGTGTTGTGTACTCTCAACTCATGTGGGGTCCATCTTGATAATTATGGCAAATCTGATCCGACCATCTGTTTTCTCACCTCATAAAACGGGATGAGACCGAATTTGAAGCATATCCAGATTATAGGTGGGCCGAGAATCGATGGTTTGTGGGCTGATTTGTCCGTTGGGGCACTTCCATAGTGATCCGAGGGCTGAAATTTGAAATGTACGGTTAATTTATGTCCCTAATCCCATGTATAAAGTTTTGAACTGATCAGATAGAGGGAACCATGTGATCTTGCATTCTGGGCCCTTTTCGGGCCCCTTTGGTGTGAACGGCTTGATTTCCTCGGGTCCCTGGCATGTAAATTCTTCAACATTGGTCCTCTGGAGTCTATCCCGTGCTCTGGAGACTTTGGATCATGAAATCCATGCTGTTAACATCAATTTTCAATTAATACTCCTGATTTCATCCTGTGACAAAAACACAATTAATACACCCATTAAGCCTTATCATGTACATAAATTTATGCAATTATTGGGGTCTGATATGCAATATTTGACCCTGATCACAACCCCCAACCAGCATTTTCTAGTCCCGAGCAAAACATGCGAAAAATAATTTCAGAAATAAAAGACATTTCCTGAAAACTCAAGTGACTTGTGAACAGATAGTTGAGATGTGAAAATTCTAAAATTCGTAAATGGTGAGAAGATTTTTCTCCTAAAATCAAGCTTACAGTAAACTTCATAATCAAGTTCAAAATATTAATCCATTAATTAGAACAATTTTAAACATTGAGTTCCATGAGTGTATAGTGTGATCTCAGCTTTCAATCATTAACAGATCCAATTGTCAATTTCATGATATCATTAGTAATTCGTGACAACCAAACCTGAAACCAACACTAACATTTTAGATCATCTTTTCGTTTTATCAGCCTTTGATTTCCTTTATAAATAGTGGTGCCACGGAGGGGAATCAAATTCGCACCTATAGGGAGCAAACCTATGGTGAAAACTTGTCGCCTAACTCTTTTCTCATGTCAACTATGGGGAATCGAATCTTCATCTATAGGGAGCAAACCTATGATGACGATTATGCGATTATTCTTTCAATTCTTCTTTATAGACTGATGCTAAAATTTTTGTTTTTCAAGCTGGTTCCTTTCATGCTTAGTGATTACCATGGTATCAATTAATATCGAACTGAAAACTTAATGTGGAAACGAGATCTGATATGTGAAATCATGGTTCAATCAATGTTTACAACTTCTAATCGTGGATTAACAATTCAATCTTAAGTGTGAAATCTGCCAGACAACCGAATCCAAGAGTCATGAATTCCTCACATTCTGAATCTTGTAATTTTAAAATCACAACTATCCTTCAAAATTACTTTGAATTAAATAGGAATTCGAGAAAAATTTCAAAAAATTTTCACCATTTTGCTCAAGACCAAGAAAATAAACTGATTAGGTAACCTAATCTCCTACCCCCAACCTAAAATCTACATTGTCCTCAATGTAAAAGAAATAAGCATGCGATGTAGATGAGAAAAAGGAAAGATGAGTGAGGGAAAGATAGTACCTGGATGAAGAATCAAGAAGCTCTCAAAAATATCAGCGTAAAAGTGAGTCATCACAAGAGAAAAATCAGTAAAATAAAATATCCTACCTATACCACTTTCGCAGGTGCTCTCGATTGCATTTAGCGTATGCAACAAGCCTTTAAACCCCTAGGTTACCCCTAGCGGACGAGTTGTAGTCTCGTGAGGGTTTGCAGTAATGTTACCCACAAACATTGAACTAACTAACAGTGAAAAAGAAATAGAATGAAATGCTGGGTTGCCTCCCAGGAGCGCTAAGTTTAACGTCTTCAGCCAGACAAGAACGGACCATGAATTCATTAATCTTTAAGACCAGGGTCCGCCAAAGAACTTACCTCAACACTGTGGTTAACCAATCCCAGACAAGTGATGCGAGTTCCCATAAACTGTGCTATCTGAAATGAGGTAATTGACACTGTCGTCAAATAATTTAAGGACTTCTGCTCGAACAACTTCTTCTATGTTAGGATCATGCTTCCTTTGCATTTTTCGTGACATTTCCACAGCATGATCCTTACATACAGTGGGGCACACTCCTTGTATTTCTGCTATCTTCCATTCAATTGCTGCCTTATATGTTCGAAGAACATTAAGCAACCTGTTCTCTTTTGCCTTCTCAGAGTTAGAAGCTGTGCTGTCAGGAAGAGTCTCAGAGGGATGAAGAGGTTCCACTTTCGCTCTCCATTTTTCAGTCTCCAATATAGGAGTAGAGTCGAGCAGTGCATTGACGTCGTGGATGGGACTATCTATGTCAAAATCCATGCCATGTTGTGCTAAGCAGGTCTCAAGTGGATCTTCAAAAGATTTACGGAAGGAGTCCTGCACTAGACTCTCGATCATGTCCACTTCAAATATGTCGTCCAAATCCGCGGGTTGTTGTCCTGCATTAAAAACATTGAGTTTAATATTCATGTTACCAAATGACAACTTCATAACTCCATTCCTGCAATTTATAATAGCATTAGATGTGGCCAAAAATGGACGACCCAAAATGACTGGGATCTGACTATGAGGATTCTGAACAGGCTGAGTATCTATAACTATGAAATCCACTGGAAAATAAAATTTATCAACCTGGATTAGCACATCTTCAATAACACCCCGGGGCACCTTGACAGATCTATCAGCTAGTTGTAATGTTATTTTAGTCGGTTTCAACTCACCAAGTCCTAGTTGCTCATAAACCGAATATGGTAACAAATTGACGCTCGCCCCTAAATCAAGTAATGCTTTCCCGATTTTATGATCTCCTATACCACAAGAGATGGTGGGAGCTCCTGGATCCCTAAATTTAGGAGGGGTGTTATGTTGAATCATGGAGCTGAGCTGCTCTGCAAGGAAGACTTTCTTATGAACATTCTGCTTACGCTTTTGAGTGCATAAATCTTTAAGAAACTTAGCATAAGCAGGGACTTGCTTGATAACGTCAAGCAACGGGATGTTGACTTGCACTTTTTGAAACACGTCCAGGATTTCATCAAAGTTGTTTTTTTTCTTCATTGGTGCCAGACGTTGAGGAAAGGGTGCTTTGGGCACGTAAGGTGGCACGTCAGCGGCTCTTGGAGAGTCAGAGAGTTTTTGGACTTTAGATGCATTGGTGTATCTCTCTGCTTCACCTTGATTTGATTCATCCCTAGGTATCTCTATTTTGTTGTCAATCTGTTTGCCTGACCTAAGGGTAATGATCGATTTGGCTTGCTCATGGTATTGCCCTTGGTTGGAATTAGAGCCAATCTCATACTGTCCCTTTGGATTAGCCACAGGTTGGCCAGGGAACTTACCCTTCTCTCTCTCACTCAATGTGGCAGCTAGTTGACCCATTTGTACTTCCAGCTTGGCAATGGATTGTGCATTTGCATGTAAGCTTTGCTGGTTGGCTAGTAAGGTTTGTTGGGTGTCTTTTTGGAATTGGAGAGAACTCTGCATAAAAAGATGGAGTGTATCCTCAAGAGATGGTTTCCTTGATTGTGCAGGCAGTTGTTGATATTGCGAAAACTGCTGAGGTTGCATACGAGGATTTCCAGATGGTCCTCCTTGTTGCGATCCTTTTGCCCAAGAAAAATTTGGATGCCTAGCCCACCCTGGGTTGTACGTGTTCGAGTAAGGATCATTCCCAGGTTTCTGAAAGGTATTCAAAGCATGAACTTGTTCAGAGAGGAATTCTGGAAATGCTGTACCAGATGGGCAAGATTGCGTAGGATGGGTAGGACTAGAACATATGGCACAAGCCTCGGCTTGAGTTGTTTGTGGGGGTCCATTATGCAACATCAGAGCGTCAACCTTTTTTGTCAGGCCATCAATCTTGGCATGGAGATCTGGTGTGACTCCTATCTCATATATGCCACTTCTCTTTTGTGGTCGGGAACTTCTTTCACCTCTATCTGAATAGTCCCATTGCTGGGAGTTTTCACACAAGGTTTCAAAGAATTTCCACGCTTCGGTATCGCTTTTGGTCATGAAGGACCCTCCACTGGTGGCATCAACCATGCGACGGTTCTGGGGTGTCAGACTGTCATAAAAGTATTGCACTTGTTGCCACTTCTCAAAACCGTGGTGTGGACATTTAAGAAGCAAGTCCTTCCATCTTTCCCAACATTCATGAAAGTGCTCTCCCTCTTTTTGTGTGAAATTAGTGATTTCTCTACGGAGAGCATTAGTTTTGTGAACAGGGAAGAACTTGTTTAAGAACTTCCTAGACAATTGGTCCCAGGTAGTGATAGACCCAACTTCTAGAGAATTCAACCATGCTTTTGCCTTATCCTTCAAAGAAAAAGGAAACAGGCGTAGGCGGATCGAATCGTCTGAGAAGTTTGGAATTTAAAGGTGGAGCAAATGTCTAGGAATTCTTTCACATGATGATATGGGTCCTCCTTGTCTAACCCATAAAAGGAAGGCAACAACTGTATGACCCCAGTCTTGAGTTCAAAGTGTGCTGCCGTGGTGGTAGGCAACACTATGCATGAAGGCGCATTGAATTGGACAGGAGCTGAATAATCTCTAAGAGTTTTAGTTCCATTCTCTTCTGCCATTTCAACTGGGATGTCTTTCAATCTTCTATGGAATGTTCTTTCTATTTCAGGATCAAAAGGTGCTAGTTCTTTATCTAGAGATCTACGTCCTAGCATAAACTAAGCAACAACCTAAGAGAAAGAAAACTAGAGCTAGAAATTATGCTATTCAAAAACAAGTTAAAACTATGTAAGTAAGAATGAGAAGAAAGAACCCGGAAAAGGAGATGATTGATGTTAAGAAGCTCCTCCTCACTTAGTAGCTTTCTTCCTCAATTCCTGAAAATAGAAACAAAACAAATCAGGTTTCCTAAAATAATGACAGAAAAATCCTAAGCAACGGTTAATTTCTAAAAAAGAAAAAAATAAAAAGCTAAAAAGGAAAGAAATCCTAGAATTAGAAAGTTACTAAATGTAAAAAGCTAAGTACGTTTCTAAAAAGGAAAAAGACATTTCTAAAACTAGAAAATTTACTTAAGAGAAAAAAAATCTAAATCTAAAAATAGAAAATTTAAAAATTCACAAGAAATTCTAAAATTAGAAAATTTCTAAAACCTAAAAAAAAAAATTTAGAAAAAGTAAAGAATTAGAAAGGGATTACCAAATTAGAAGTTTATCTCAGGACCCTACAAAACAGGAAATAGGTTAATTTCTAAAATAAAGAAAAAGAACTCTAAGTTAGTAAAATCCTAAGCTATGAATTATGATAAGAGAGAATCCTAAATTCAATTTGTACCGAAACAGTCCCCGGCAACGGCGCCAAAAACTTGTTCACTCCCCAAGTATAGGGTTGTGATGTAGTAATAAACTCGGTAAGACCGAGGTCGAATCCACAGGGACTGGTCGTCACAATTCAAATTCACAATTCTCTTTAACTAATTCAACAAATAATTGAGCAATTTACTAACACAATTCTATGGAAAATAACTATTGAGAATAAGGAAGAAAATTCAATCAGAGAGAGCACTAGGACTTTCGAATCCACCCCTAATTATCCTAACCTTTGTTTGTCTGTTAATTCACCTTAAATTAGATTGATCCAACTTATCTAGAGAAAGCACAATCTGTGTCCTTAATCGGGCATACAGATTGTCTAATTCCTTCAAGCAATGCCATGAATAACATATCCCATGTCCAAATCGGGCATATGGAATATGCAGTTCAGTAAAGCACCCTGTTTCTTCCTCTACAGGAACCTGTTCATGATCAGATACAAGCACCTAGAATAAGCATCCAGACCACATCCATCCATAGACTCTGATCAAGTTCATAGATGGAGAAGTACAGAATTTAAAGCAATCAAGCACACTAGGGAAAGAAACAAACCAATCTAATAAAATCAACATAAACAAAGGGTGTTCAAATTAGGGTTTCATCTCAGCCCTAGCTGAGAGATTAGTTACTCATAAAATCCATTAAACAAATGGAAAAATAAAGATAAAAAATCATAAGGGAAATCAACCAATTTCCTCTCTCTCTTCTTCTTCTCTCCTCTCTTTCTTCTCTCCCTTGCTGTAGATCTGGAGATCTCCCTGGTTCTGAATGCTTTTTCATGTATAAAAACTCCTCTTTTATAGCTGTTGGAAGGCTGGAGTAAGTGGCAGAGTTGTAGCAGACACGGAATGGAAATTTTCGCAGCCATGATCGGTGGGCCCCACAGAGGTATTTTTCTGGAGAATCCACCCCGTCCATTGGATTCAGGACGAAATTTCAGTCAGAATGGGGTTTGAACATTGAGGTTTTGAAACCGGCGGCCACAGAGAAGAAATACAGAAAGATCTGATTTGAACGTTGCAGGGCAGCCCTTTTGTGGCCTCTGTATCATGCACTTGTGTACGCATGAGAGTGGAATATCAGCATGGGTTTGTAGTACTCGCAGCCGTCTACAAGATGAACGGCTTGGATCGTCCGGAAAGATGACGTGTGGGGCCCACTGACGTCCGCAAAAATGGCCAGCGCCGTTCCCTTTGCTGACGCAGAACGCGGATGCGGCTGCTTCCGCTGTGAAGATGTGGGGTCCACTGTGATGTGATTTTGAGAAATCCACTCCGTCCATTGGATCCCTCTCGAAAAACCGCAGTCAGACCTGCTGAGATTGGAGTGATTTCGGTGTGATCCATCTGATTCTCGTTCCATCCACCCGTGCAACCCGACATTGAACGGCTAGATTTTTTCTCCGATGACCGTTTGAAATCGCCACCTAGGCAATGTTAATGGTCTTCATTTGGACCTGATGAATGGCCCGGATTGAAGTTTGGATGGACGTGTGGACCCACAATGCGACGCGTCCGATCGGACGTGCGAACGCTGTTTGCGGACGCGGTTTCCGGAAGAAGTCGGTCAAACCGGCTTTTGACCGCTGGTTCGGTCCAGTGCACACCGAGTGCATTTTACGTGTTGTGTACTCTCAACTCATGTGGGGTCCATCTTGATAATTATGGCAAATCCTGATCCGACCATCTGTTTTCTCACACTCATAACGGGATGAGACCGAATTTGAAGCATATCCAGATTATAGGTGGGCCCAGAATCGATGTTTGTGGGCTGATATTGTCCGTTGGGGCACTTCCATAGTGATTCGAGGGCTGAAATTTGAAATGTACGGTTAATTTATGTCCCTAATCCCATGTATAAAGTTTTGAGCTGATCGATAGAGGGAACCATGTGATCTTGCATTCTGGACCATTTTCGGGCCCCTTTGGTGTGAACGACTTGATTTCCTCGGGTCCCTAGGCATGTAAATTCTCAATATTGGTCCTCTGGAGTCCATCCCGTGCTCTGGAGACTTTGGATCATGAATCCATGCCGTTAACATCAATTTTCATTAATACTCCTGATTTCATCCTGTGACAGAAACACAATTAATACCCCATTAAGCCTTATCATGTACGTAAATTTTATGCAATTACTGGGGTCTGATATGCAATATTTGACCCTGATCAAATGCATCCGTGTTCTTCTGGTGATCCTTCCCCATTAAACTTATGGAAGTCTGGATGCTTAAAATTGGCTGGAAACGGAACATCCTCTACCTCTCTCGGGTAGGGTGTTCGGTATCTGAAACGACGTGTATT
>JAJHSJ010000371.1:0-49522 GCA_021015155.1 Magnolia officinalis | reverse complement strand
GACGAAGAGACCACACAAATATCAGATTGATCCAAAACTTTTGTGGCCCACAAGAAGTTTTATGCCCCGTTACCACTATTTCGTGTATTATGGTTAACATGAGATTTGGATCTGCTTCGCTTTTGGGATCATGCCCTAAATGAAGTTTCAAAATGGGTGGATAGCATGGATATAAGGCGCATATATCACAGTGGGCTCCACGATCAAGGATTGAGCACCTGACCAAAGGATGATTGACAGATTTTTGGGGCACTTGTACGCATCAGATCCTAACCAAAAGGTTGGAATTTTGATGGACCAATCCCACCTATATAATATATAATATATAATATATATATATATTATATATATAATAGATAGGGAGATGGTCACCTGCGCACCTTTTCACGTGAGCACCGATGAACACCTTTGCACACGTGTCAGGTGCACAGAATCTGAACGGTCCAAGTGATGTCGCACCCCTTGAAATATTATAGGCTCAATTTCGGCCTGATACAAAACTCTGGTGGGCTATGGCAAAGGAAACAGTTTTCTCCCTTGATTTGCATTTCTCTTTGCTATGGCCCACCAGAGTTTTGTATCAGGCCGAAAATTGGGCCTATGGCATTTCAAGGGGTGCGACATCACTTGGACCGTTCAGATTCTGTGCACATGACACGTGTGCAAAGGTGCTCATTGGTGCTCACGTGAAAAGGTGCGAAGGTGACCATCTCCTATATATACACACCTACGCACATATGCACGCGTGCACCTTTTCACACGTGTCATGGGCGTCTAATCCGAACGGTCCATAAAATGCGGAATCCCATAAAACCCCAAAGGATGAATTTTCACCCTAATCTAAGATTCTAGTGGGCCATATAAAAGATAAATGCAAATCAAAGGAAAAAAAAAATGCTTTCATTTTTCATGGCCCACCAAAGTTTTGGTTCAAAGTAAAGATTGGTACCAATGGATTTCGTGAGGTTCATCTTCACATGGACCGTTCAGATTTTTCAGACTCATCAAGTATGATGAGTTATCAAAAAAGTTTAATATATATAGGCGTGGGACAGATAGTCAAATAATACCCTATCTTGATTTTTAGTAGGCAAGCCAAAGCCTAGTTAATTCTCCGTTGTTCTAATTAAATTCAATGAAAAAAATTAAAAATCAAGAAAAAAAAAAGAAAGTAAACGGACATGGGCCATTGCATCATGATTATATCAACTACTCTAATTAAAATTAGTTGGAGGTGAAATCATTGAAGCGGACGTTTTACTATTTCTTTACACCATTATTGAATTTTCTTGCTCCTGGCCAGGATTAGGTGAGACACCTGACCGTGGGGCTCACAGTGATGCATGTGCCTTAAATCTACACCGTCCAACTGTTTTGAAAGCTCATTTAGGGCATAATCCCAAAATTGAAGCAGATGTAAATCTTATGGGGACCATACCACATGAACCAGTAATGATTGAATTCCTACCATTAAAAACTTTATGGGCCCGCCTGAATGTTTATTTTCCATCCACCCTGTTGATAAGGTCACAAAGATATGGATGAAGAGACCACACAAATATTTGCTTGACCCAAAAATTTGTGGCCCACTGGAAGTTTTTAATGGTCGATCGCCACTGTTTCCTCTATTATTGTTCACCTTATATTTTGAGCTGCTTAATTTTTTGGATCATACCCTAAAATGAGCTTTCAATACTGAATAGACAGCGTGGATTTAGTCATGTACATCAAATTGGGCCTCACAGTCAAGATCCCACCCACCTCGGTGGATCCGGCGTCTCACCTGATCCGCACCCTTTCCTTCTTTCCCAAAAGTCGCAAGAGCAATATATTTTTTAATCTCTCACTTTACTTAAAAAAAGGACAGCAACGTAAAAGCTGCGTTTCACATCAAAAGTGGTCACGGGGGTATTGCTGTAGTGAGACCCTGGACTCACCCAAGAAGGTGAGGCCCTTACAATGGGGCTCATCTTGATGTATGCATTCCGTGCACACTTCGTCTATATTATTTTTTAGATAATTTAGGATATTATCCAAAATTAAAGGTGATCCAATGATAAGGTGGACCATACTCTATAAACAGTAGCGATTGAACACTTTACCATTAAAAAACTTCTTAGAGCACACCTTAATGTTTTCATAGTTTTTATTTGCCATCTAATTTGTTGATAAGGTTACATAAGCCTGCATGAAGAAAAAAAAAATCAGCTTGATTCAAAACTTTTGTGGCCCTTTACTGGTCAATCACCAGTGTTTATTATGTTATGGTCAACCTGATATTTCGATCAACTTCATTTTAGGCAAAATACCCTAAAATGATGGAAAATGGATAGACAGCGTGGATAAATAATAAATACATAAAGGTAGGCCCATGGGAAGGGCTACACCACCTTGGGTAAGTCCGGTTCGGGCTCTCGTCTAATCCGCTCCTCCCCAGTGGTATAGCAAGAGGTGTACACGAACCTAGCTAGCTCGATTAGCTTGCTCGACTCAAAAAAACTCGACTCGACTTCGTTCGAAGCTGAGCTCGAGCATAGTCAAGCTGATTTTTTGAGCTCGAAAATGAGTTCAAGCTGGCCCCAGCTCGACTTGACTAGACTTGAATCAAACCCGGCTCAAATTGAACTCGGATCGAACGAGTTCGGTGACTCGGTTACTTTGATATTGATCTTGCTCACCAAGTATTTGATAAAACGACTCAAAAAAGTGTGGCTGGTGGCAAGGAAGGTATGTATACGAAACCAACAACCTTTTTTCTTGATTTTTATATTGCCTGGAAGGTGTTTGATAAAATATTTGTAAAACCATTGTTGTTATATCAAATACAGTGAGATTTTAAAGGTGCACTCCAAGTGTTTGTGAAAATATTGCAATGGCAAACTCGGCTCGAATTAGCCCGAGCTGCTGACTGAACCGAGTTGAGCTGGCCAGTCAGGCTCGAGGACCGAGCCGAGACGAGTTTGAGCTGAGGTTAGCTAGTGGCAGAGCTGAGTCCAGCTGAGGGCAGCTTGAGTCGGTAAGACTCGATGTACACGGTACACACCTAGGTACAGGTAAGATTAGCTCCACCCAATTCCTTCACGAGAGAAGTAAAATTATACTCGGACAGAGAGGAAGGATGATAACCAGGCACTTATAATTGCATACTTGGCATAAGAAGTAAGTCAAAAATCATCTGAATAGCGGGTCCCAGATTTAGATGTATCATAAACTAAAATTTTAACTTATTTGATTACCTGGTCATTGGAATGGTGGACAGTTAAGGTTAGGATTGTTAAGCCAACCTGATTTTGGATTATGACTTAGCAACAGTGAGTTCGATTAGTTTACTTTGAGTTAATATACGCCACATGTACAATTTCATAGTGCCATGTACCAAGCGTAGTATGCGCCTGAGTATTGTTATAAGTAGAGCTGTACACGAGTCGAGTCGAGTCGAGTCGAGTATCGCCCTACTCGTACTCGGTTCTTAACACCCGAGTGTTGCTCGTACTCGGCTCTACTCGGTCAACGAGCAGGGACTCCCTGCTCGTACTCTACTCGCCCGAGTACAAGCCGAGTACGAGTAGTAAACGAGTCGAGTCGAGTCTGAGTTTTCGAGGCGAGTTCGAGTACGAGCAGAAATCCTAAATATTAGGTTAATCCCAATTATGCTAAGTGATTTTGAAATATTTAGGGAAAACACAAATATCAGGTTAATCCCAATTTCAAATATCAGGTTAATCCCAATTCCCAAGTCGTTCCTGCCCAGCTCACCCGTCCTCGAGTTTCTTTTTGATTTTGAGATATTTAGGGAAAACACAAATATCAGGTTAATCCCAAATATATACTAAACAATTTCTATATTAACATATATTAAATAATTTCTAAAAATCAAAAATCAAACCCACACATACCGGGCGAGCTGGGCAGGAACGACCGGCAGCTGCGTGCAGGGCAGGGCGATGACGGATGACTGGATGAGTAGCAGCCTGGCAGGGACGAGCTGCGGCACCGGACGAGTGGCAGGGAGGAGCTCCGTCACCGGACAGGCCGCAGGGACGAGCGAACAGGGGACGGGCGTCTAGACAGTGGACGGGCGAGTGAGAGAGAGAGATGGAAGAAGAGGGACGGCTGGACGGCGCTGGGAAAGGGAGGGGAGAGAGAGAGAGAGAGAGAGAGAGAGAGAGAGGAGAGAGAGAGAGAGAGAGAGAGAGAGGTTTGAAAACGGCCACTGGAGGGAAGAAGGGTTCGAGCGGGTGCTTGAAAATGACGGGCGACTGAGTGAGTGAAGTAGGATTTTTTTTTTTTTTTTACTTATATATATGGGTACGAGTCGAGTATGAGTCGAGTACCGAGTCGAGTACACGAGTTGAGTACCTCCAGACTCGTAATCTACTCGTAATCTAAACGAGTAAATGAAACTCGCTCGTACTCGGCTCTAACTCAGATGAGTCGAGTACGAGTCGAGTATTCCGAGTCGGGTCGAGCGAGTACTCGAGCCTTAGTCTGCTCGTGTACAACTCTAGTTATAAGTATCCTTGCCATTATTGCAAGCGTAGTACTCGCTCGGGAAGCGGATTGCCTGTGACCTGGGGAGAGAGATACCTGTGCCTGGGGCTGTGTGGGATCCACAGATATGTCCTTTGTAAATCCATTCCGTCCATCTGTTTTGAAAGATAAAAATAAGACAGGAGTCTAGAAATTTAAGTAGATCTAAAACTCAGGTGGGCATTACAAATTAAACAGTGGAATGAAAACGCCCATCATGGAAGTCTTTCTGGAGCTGACCGTAATTTTTATATGCTATCCAAACCGTTCACAGGGTTATTATCACTCAGATAAACTGTAGTCGTAAATATCATACTGATACAAAACTTGATGCCCCCAGTCGTTCAATCCCCACCGTTTGGTGTGGCAAGGCCCACATTAGTTTTGTATCTAATTAAATTTTAGAATCCTGTCCTATTGTAGTATTAAAAAACAGATGGACGGAGTGGATGTGTCACGGACATATCTGTGGGCCTCCCACAGCCCCCGGCACAGGAATATCTATGTGCCCAGGGTCACTTCCCACCTACAGGCTTCATTACGGTAACTTGGGGTACCCATGCCACTATGTTTAGTCAAACCGTCGGTTGTCCATTGATTCCAACTGTGAACTGTGTGGCTCACCTGATGCTCTGAGCGATCGAGCGCTCTTCCAAGTGGAGCATGCCGTTTTCACGGGGAAGCGGATTGTGGGTAGGTGATCTTTGAAAAAAAAACTGTGGGACCAGATGCTCTTTCCACCACTCGCCAGGTTCTATCCAAAACACTAGCTGCCATCCTGTCTTACACTGCAATGCTCTCTCTCTTTGATTCCTCATTGAAAGTTTCAATTGAGAAACCTCTATAAGAGTCCTAGACTACACACAACTTCTAAACCATGGATGGAACCAGTGCGATCGAGCCATCATGGCCTGAATTGCTAGGCAGCAACCAATGGGAAGGTCTACTTGACCCTCTCGACCTCAACCTCCGTCAACTCATCCTCCGTTGCGGTGACTTTTGCCAGGCCACCTACGACGCCTTCAACAACGACGAGCACTCCAAGTACACCGGAAGTAGCCGCTACGGGAAGCGCAACTTCTTCCACAAGGTAGAATTTGAATCCGCCTCGAATTATGATGTTTTTTGCTTTATCTACGCCACGGCCGCTATCGACGTGCCCAAAGCATTCCTCCTCCACTCCCTATCACGGGAAGCGTGGAGCCGTGAATCGAATTGGATGGGTTACATTGCCGTGTCCACAGACGAAGCGAGCCGAGCATCGGGGCGGCGTGAGATCTATGTCGTATGGCGAGGCACCACAAGGGACCTTGAGTGGATCAACGTCCTAGATCCAAAGCTCGTATCAATTGAGCCATTGCTAGCCAAGGAAGATCACCAGCAACAATCCCATTGGTACGATCATCTACTGGGCCACAGCAGCAGCAGCGACGACGAAGATGGCCCTAAGGTCATGAAAGGTTGGTATAGCATCTACACCTCTGATGACCCAAATCCTCCTTCACTAAATTGAGTGCTAGAGACCAACTTCTAGCTAAAATCAAGGAATTGGTAGATTTGTATAAAGATGAGGACCTTAGTATAACATTGGTGGGCACAGTCTAGGAGCTTGCTTAGCTATTCTTAGCGCATTTGATATCGTTGAAAATGGGTTGTCTAAGGTAGGAGACAAACCCGAATTCCCGGTCTGCGCAATTGTTTTCGGGTCCCCACAAGTCGGTAATAAGGCCTTCAATGAGAGGTTGAAGAAATTGCCTAGCCTCAAAGTCTTGCATGTGGTGAACGAGATAGATCTAATCCCACACTACCCAAGTGGGCTTTTGAGCTACACCGACACAGGTGTGAAGTTGGTCATCGACACCCGTAAATCGTCCTCCTTGAAAGACTCGAAGAATCCAAGCGATTGGCACAACCTTCAGGGTATGTTACATATTGTTGCTGGATGGAATGGGAAGGATGGAGAGTTCGAGTTGAAGGTGAAACGCAGCATTGCGCTTGTTAACAAGTCGTCGGAATTCCTTACGGATGAGTGCTTGGTCCCAGGGTCGTGGTGGGTGGAGAAGAACAAGAGCATGGTTTTGGGGGAAGATGGAGAGTGGCAGTTGTCGTCGCCGTCAGAAGATGATATCCCTGTTCCTGAATTTTAATAGGTGAGGAAAATGAAGGTTTGTGTTCTGTTCCTTGTATTTATTTCCAAGACATACCCATGTAGTAATGGTGTGAGCCTGCCATTGCAAGTACTGTAGGTTGGGTGCCTATTAGGTGTTTGATCAACGTTTCGAGTTTTTTTTAGAACAAATAAGAGCATTTAAATGGCAGGGGTACTCACCCAATGGTTGGATTACCTTCAGATGTGCAGGTTCTCTCACATGCACATAGTTTAGAAAATGTTTTGTGTGTATAATTTTATTAGAATAATCTCTCTCTCTCTACTCGCAACCGTTAGATAACAATTGGAAAACCCTGATTAGAGACTTAGGGCCTGTTTGGGAGCGTGGATTTGGAACCCCCTGGATTCCGAACCCCAGAATTAGAAACCCCCTGGATTTGCAATCCTCCCCATGTGTTTGGCACCATGGAGTGTGAATCAACTTTAATCCAAAAGTACGTATCCATGGTACATTTACGGGGTTCTAATTTAATTACTAAATCAACTTTAATATCTTTAATTAGTGAGATATGTAATTTTTGACATAATGGTTGTGATAAACCTGCTGAAATATATGCTTTACCCAAAAATGATGAAATTCCAAGTCTTGGATGGGCCACAAGCACAAAATCATGTCTGAGTGACTAACCAACGATTTTTAATCGTTGATTTACACGGACAATGTTTGGACGGTGCTGATTTACATGGACAATGTTTGGACGGGGCTGATCATTATTAGTGGGCCATGTGCCCAATAGAATGATAGTGTATAGTGACACACATGTTACACCTGCAACTATTGAAATGATTTTAGGTATAATCCAAGCACTCACTGTGAATTACAAACCCCCTCAAAGAGGGGATTGGAAACCCCTTGGATTTGAAACCCCCATTTACTTTATGCTGCCAAATTACGAGGGGATTTGAAACCCCCTCAAATCCCCTCCAATCCATGGTGTCAAATGACCCTTAAGATTGTTTGATATTCAATTTGGACATGTGGTCACATGTGTAGTGAATGGCTCGTTTGTGATTGTGGGTGTGTGAGTATGTATATGATAAGCGTGCCACTGTTGTATTTGACTCGAATCAAATCAAGCGCCTTAAACCCCATACGCTAAATAGTCAGATTAAGAACAAATCTATGAAAATTAGTCTTACTATTCAGCCAACGATGAATAAGGAAGCATGTGATTTGTGAAGGGAATGGTTAGTCCCTTGGATGAGTTTTATTTTTTTTGCCTTGAAAACGATTTTTTTTATTTTTATCACGATGATGATAGTTTGATATGTTCATTAGTAAAATAAACGTTTACAATAAAAATAAAAAATATAAAGTCAAGTGTTAATTTATTAATCTAAATATAGATGTAGTATAATCAACATATAAATAAAGAAATAAAGCAGAAAATTATTGACCATGGTTCGAGCAAACGAGACAATTGTGGACAATTCACAAACTTTTAAATCTGGATAAGTGTGAGACAGTCGTGAAAACTTGAATGATCATGTTTAATAAGAAAAAAAAAAAAAAAAGAAGTTTGATTTTCTTATGGAACATACATATCAATATGCATGGATGTAACTTCGTTCTACTCCTAGACTTCTGTTTGTTCCGACGGCAACAAAAAAATCTTTGTCATATGTGGACTTTTCCTAGTATTTCATTACTAAGTATAGTTATGCTTTTTTTGGCCGATCTATCTGTTCAACTTGATAACTTTTTTGATAGGGGTGGCAATGGGTTGGGTTTAGATAGTCTAGACTCAAAATCCAGGGTCCAAGCCAGGATGGGCTAATAATAGTAGGCCCAAACCTGTGCCTGAAAAAATTGTTTAAGCACATACCCTACTCAAACTAGCCTGGAATATCTCTGTGAACCCCAAAGGAGCGCTGGAATATCTCTCTTCCCAATGTTGGACATACATCATAAATGTTGCATGTTGTACCCTATCTTAATTAAGATCTCTAAGCGTGACACATTTATTTCATCTTTAATACTGATATTTGACAAATAGATAATAAAATAACTAATTAAAATAGCTAATAAAAATCTTTATGTGAAATCCTGTCCATCCAGAGATCAAACCCTCGAAGCATGACCACTAGTTACACGGGCCACACCGTGAAAAACAATGGACTGCCACCAATCTCATCCAATGCTAACTGCAAGATATTGGATCCGCCTTATTTTTACACAAAGTGATTTTGTGTTTGTATATCATACACCTGTCAGGTCGGCATCAAAGCACTTGTTGGACGGTCTAACTAATTGTATTTTATCTCTTTTTAAATTAAAATAATAACAATCTCACAGTTTTTACTGCAAGTAATGAATTTGTGCTTTGTGTGGGTTGCAAATCACGCCATCCATGGGTCCACATGTAGTGATGGTCGGATCTAACCCTCTCTCTTGGCCTACCTATTGGGCCAGCCCAAAAGCCTCATAACCGAATATATACCTTTAGTTAAAGGTAGGCCATGGATATGTAGAAAAATAACAGTCCATGTTGATCGCCACAAATCAATGGACAGGATCATCAGATCAGATAACACTAGCCATCCACAATAGGCCCAAAGCAGTCCATATCACCCCCCTCGTGATTATTAGATTTGGGCAAGATGAAGATTTCTTACCCGACTCTCTCTCTCTCCCATGGCTCGCTTGTACCCGGAATCGGATTGTGTACTGAGTTATTCCGTACCTTAAGGGGTACTGAGTTGACGTGGAAAAAAGCGTGGCCCCGATCCCTCTTCCAAACGGCGACAAAAACGCTGTCACCGGCTCTCTCTTTTTCTCTCTCTTGCGTAGAAAAAGAAACAGCGACGTAATCGGAAACGGATTGGCTATTGCCCATGACACCAGCCTCGGGGTGGTGGTCGGTGCTCTGTGGGCCCCACCATGATGTATTTGTTTCATCCATTCCGTTCATCCATTTTTACAGATCATTTTATGGCTTGATACGAAAAATTAGAGGTATACATATCTCAAGTGGACCACACCGCATGAAAACAATAGTGGTTGGATATCCATCATTAAAATCCTCCTAAGGCCCACTATATTGTTTATTTGACATCTAATATGTTGATTAGATCATACAAGCCCAGATGAAGGGAAAAAACAAAAATCATTTTGATCCAAAACTTTTATGGCCACAAAATGTTTTTTAATGGTCGACGCCCATTCAACGCTGTTTCATGTAATGTGGTCCATTTAAGATTGGGATATACCTCATTTTTGGTCTCGTACTGTAAAATGATACGTTAAAATAGATGGACGGCATGGATGAAACACATACATCATGGTGAGTCCCACGGAGCACCGACGTAATCGCTCATCTCTTTCCATTGGAAATCGGTTTGCGCGGTGCTTACTTATCATACTGTGTAAACTTAGTTGGGCCCACCTAAATATATGTGATCTATCCACACTGTCCATCCGTTTTTACAGCAAAATTAAGGCGTTGAGCTCAAAATTTAAGCATATCCAAAGATCAAGTAAATTATACCACAGAAAAACATTATGAGTAATGATTTCCACCGTTGAAACCTTGCTAGGCCCTGCTAGGCCCTGTATTGATTTTTATTTGTCATCCAACCAATTCATAATATCATAAAGACATGGATGAAGGGAAAACACAAATATAAACTTATCCAAAACTTCCATGGCCTAAAGAATTTTACAACGATAGACATTCAATTCACACTATTTTCTGTGGTGTGGTCCATTTGAACTTTATATATGATTAATTTTTCATCTTAAGCAATTAAATTATATGGTAAAATAGATGAACGGAACAGATAAGATAGTGAAAATTTATGTATCTTCAGCATTTAAATTTTTAAGCATTTAGCATTTAGCCATCCATGTAATAATAATAATAAATTATGTATCTTCAGCATTTAAATTTTTGGTCTTAAGCATTTAGCCATCCATTTGTAGGGGAACAATCAAACGGATAAGATAGTGGAAATAAGGTGCATCTTCATGGCATCAGCCATCTACCGTGCAAACTGCCAAATGAACGGTCCATATATATGCAAACTACTCCTTACGTGAGCAATATTGGCCCAAAATAAAACTATGGAGAAGTCATGCAAGATACGTAAACATATGTTCTAAAATGAGGCAGAGGTGATTTTTTTTTTTAAAACTTCAACTACCAAAATAAAATTTAAAAACGTTATGTATCTTATCCACTCCGTTCATCTATTTTACCATATAATTTAAATGCTTAAGACCAAAAATTAATCATATATACAGTTCAAATCGGCCACACCACAAAAAACAGTGTGAATTGAATGTCTGCTGTTGTAAAATTCTTTGGGCCAGGAAGTTTTGGATAAGTTTATATTTGTGTTTTTCCTTCATCCATGTCTTTATGATATTATGAATTGGTTGGATGACAAGTAAAAATCAATGCAGGGCTAGCGGGGCCTAGCAAGGTTTCAACGGTGGAAATCATTACTCATAATGTTTTCTGGTGGTATGATTCACTTGATCTTTGGATATGCTTAAATTTTGAGCTCAACGCCTTAATTTTGCTGTAAAAACGGATGGACGGTGTGGATAGATCACATACATTTAAGGTGGGCCCAACTAAGTTTACACATATGATAAGTAAGCACCCTGCAAACCGATTTCGACTTGTTTCTTTTTAAGGGAGAGAGAGAAGAAAAATAGAGAACGAGGGTAACGGCACTTCTGTAGCCGTTTGAAGGAGGGATCGAGCCCCACATCTTACACTAGTAGCTTCTTTCCACGTCAACTCAGTACCCCCTCAAAGTACAGAGTAACTCATTACACAATCCGATTCCCTTTACCCGAACCCAATGGGAGCAGTTTGGCTAGTGACGCTGCCAGTAATTAGGTGGCTACTGGTGGTGCTCCGTTGGCCGCCACCATGATGTATGTGTTTTTATCCATGCCATCCATTCATTTTTTCACATCATTTTATAACTTGATTCAAAAATGAGGCAGATCTAAATCCTAGGTGGACCACACTAAAGAAAAGGTAGTGATTGAATGTCCACCATTAAAAACTTCCTACGCCCATTGTAATTTTATTTGATGAAATTAGATAACACTCAATATGATATTATTGTACTGAGTAAACTCTGTTGGCCCCACCATGAATGTATGTGGTTTATTGGCATCAGCAATATATATTCCGGTTTTATTTTCCGGGTTGAACCCCAAATTGAAACATATTCAAAGTTAAAGTGGAACCAACAGCAGAAAACCAGCCGGAATAATGATTTCCACAGTTTAAACCTTCCTATAGCCCATAATGATTTTTATTTTCATCTAACCTGCTCATAAGATCACAAAGATATGGAAAAAGGAAAGAACAAATATAGGTTTGATATAAAACCTTTTTGACCCCAAGGATTTTCAACGGCAGACATTTATTTCACATTGTTTCCTGTGGTGTAATCTACTAAGCTTGGATATACTTCTGTTTTGGCTAATCCATAAAATTATATGGTAAAATGGATGGATGGAGTGGATAAAACACATTAATTACAGTGGGCCCCACAGATTTTGCTCAGTATGCTTAGTGTGCTGAGTTATTAGCAACCCGCTTCCTTATTTGACATCCAACCGGTGGATTGGGTCATACAACAAAAGTAAAAAACAGATATCAGTTTGATCCAAAACTTTTATGCCCCAAGAAGTTTTATAATGGTGGGCGGTCCAATCAACACATGTTTCCTATGTTGTAGTCTACTTGATATTTAGATCTACCTTATTTTTGAGTTCATACCAAAAACAATCAGAAAAAATGGATGAATGGCCTGGATGAAACATGTATATCATGATGGGGCCTGATCTATAGGCGTTACATCCATGCTGTCCATCAGTTTCGACCCCTAATTTTAGGGCATGACCCCAAAAATAAAGTAGGTTCAAATCTCAAGTGAACTATACTTACAGGAAATAGTGCCAATTGATCATTAAAGACTTCTCGTGGTCTTGTAAGTTTTTTATCAAGCTGAATTTGCGTGGTCCTTGGAGTCAGGGATCCACCCACCTCGGGTCTACTGAAGCCATCCCCACCGATTAGCCATAGATTGGTATATAGAGGGTGCAGATTAGATTAGGTAATAGCCCTTTCTAAACAGAGCTAGGACTGATGGTCCTGTGATCAGGGCTCCGTTGAACCGTGATGTATATGCTTTATCTATGTTATCCATCCATTTTGACGGATCATTTTAAGGCATTATAACAAAAAGAAAGCAGCTTGAAGGCTCTGAGTGGATCAGACAACATGAAGCAGTGGAGATTGAAAGCTTACTATTAAAACCTTTCCATGGCTCATGGTGATTTTTATTTGCCATTCAACTTTTTCATAAGGTCACATGGACCTGGACGAAGGGAAAATAAATATCAGTTTTAATCCAAAACGTCCGTGGCCCCAAGAAATTTTCAATGGTAGGTGTTCAATCTCCACTGCTTTATATGGTGTGGTCCACTTGAGTTTTTGATCTGTCCCATTTTTAGTTTATTCTCTAAAATGATCTGACAAAGAAAATGGACGGAGTGGATAAAACATATACATCTCTGTGGGGCCCACAGAGCTCCGACAGGTGTGGGTAGTGCCCAATCTGCGTCCCCACTATGCACCTCTGCGGCCCAAGCGATGGGCGAAGCCTCGGTGGATCCCTGACTATGGAGCCACACAAATATCGTCTTTATAAAAATCGTCTGGGGACCAATTTTTAATGATCAATCACCAATGTTTTCCCTAGTGTGGTCCACTTGAGATTTGGATCTGCTTCATTTTTTGGGTCATGCCCTAAAATGAACTTTCGAAAAAGATGGACGGCATGAATGTAAGGACCATATATCAAGGTGGGCCCCACAGTTAAGGATCCACCCACCTCAGATCCATCAAAGCCACAACCCCGAGCCACAATATATATATATATATATAATATATATATATATATATATATCTATATATATATATATATATATAAAATCTCAGTAATCCATTCGATTGTGACCCATTCAGTATGAGGTCGGTGGTTGGAAAAGTTACGTGGGCCCACCATGATTTATGTGATTTTCCAGCTCATTTAGGGCATGAGACTAAAACTGATGTATATCTAAATCTCAAGTGGACCACACCACAGGAAATAGTGGTGAGTGAACGCCTACCATTTAAAACTTTTTTTGTGGTCTCAGAAATTTTGGATCAAGCTTATAGTTTTTTTCCCCCGTCCAGGTCCATGCGATCTAATGGACAGGTTGAATGGCTAACAAACATTACAGTGGGCTCTAGGATGTTTAATTATCACTGTGTTCCTGTGGTGTGGTCCACATGAGATTTGGATCTGCCTCATCATTTTAGCTTCATGCCATAAAATGAGAATAAAAAAATTAGATGGACAAAGCAGATAAAACACATACATCATTGTGGGGCCCACCGATCACTGACCTTAGAACTGGAGGGGTCCCTACCAAGCCTGAGTTCCTCTCTCTCTCTATCAGTACATGCCTCCCTCTTACACATGACTCTTAATGAGATTAATAGCCAATTAATGCTTTTGTACATTAACATGATTAATAACTAATTAATGCTTTTGTACATTTTTATGCAGAATGAGTGGATTAGGTGTTACCCCTCACGTGGTGACATATCATTGTAAAAATATCAAAGTTAAAAGTCTTTAACTACAGTAGTTGCAACACTAGTTTAGATAAACCGAGGCCAAAACCGAGGCCAAGCTTTAGTCTTAGTTTTTAACTCTTTAGTCACGGTTTTGACTGAGGCTGAAGACTTATTTTCTTAGTGTATTTACTTGAGTTGGGCTTCCACGGGTCCAAAGCTGGTCCATCTCTCTTTATTAACCTAGCTAATTAACATATTAACATATTACAATACGTTGATGACATCATTATAACATATAGTGATTCATTCTTTATAACATTGATGATCTTTACATTAGGCAATTTATTTACTATGACTGACCTTGGTTCTCTTCATTATTTTCTTGGACTTGGGGTGATTAGACGTCAATAACATTTTTCTTTCACAAAGTATGCTCCGGACCTTCTCACTCACACATCGATGCTTGGATTAAAATCATACTTTTCTCCTGCCATCACTAAATAGAAACTTGTGTAAGAAAATGTACTCCCTCTTAATGATGTTACTGAATATCGGCATACAGTCAGACCATTCCAGTATCTCACCCTGACTGGGCTAGATCTCTTTTATGCGATCAACCAAGCTTGCCAATTTATGCATCAACCAACCAAAGACCATATAATAGCAATAGAACATATTTATTTTTCAATATATCAAAAGCACTCTCACTTATGGTTTTTGGATTTCCTTCATTAATCTTAAATTACAAGCTTACTCAAATGCAAATTGGTCTAGACGCCCTTGTAACCACAAATCAACCAGGGAGTTTTTTGTTTATTTATGACCCAATATCATTTTCCCGAGTTCTAAGAAAAAACCATCTCTTGCCCCTTTAATATGGAATTTGAGTACTGGTCCCTTGCTTATACAACTATTGAGCTTTTTTTGGATTCCAACATTGCTTAAAGATCTTGACTTCTATCTTTCATTTCTACCACCCACCATCTTGTGTGACAATATCAGTACAGTCTCTATAACATTCAACCTTGTTTTTCACGAGCATACAAAATATATTAAGGTTAATTACTATTTCATTCTGAAGAAATTTATATGAAATGATATTATCCTTCGTTATATATCATTTAAAGATCAACCAAACTGATGGTTTCTAATCATCCCATCCATATGGAGGTAGGTATTAGACAATCTCTTTAAAAAGAATGTCCAACTCACAGTGCTAGACAATTTCCAACTATGGAAGAATATACTACTAGAGATAATATAATTCCATCTTTATACCAGGTCCAGATTCACTCTACAACCAATACTTCCACTTTATTTATACACCTTTGTATGGAGAAAAAAATATATAGAAAAACAATCTTCTTACTGTTCATATTTTGTCAGTTAAATCCACGCCGTAAAAATAAAATAAAAAAAAAAAAGAAGAAAAAGTTAGATAATATCTTTAGATAGGCCATAACGCACAAACTAAATAGATTGTTAATTTTTTTAGCCATTCATTTTTTGATATGGTGGGGCCCATGGAGGAGTGAAATGGCCTGATTTTTTATTCTTAAAATATAGGTCACCTCATGGAAAGCTCAAATCTTACACGTGTCACATTGTAACACATGCGCCCATGGGGAGCAGAGCCTCACCCAAGTCACTATGGCCCTTATTGTGGGGCCTACCTTGATGTATGTGTTCTATATCCACACTGTCCATCCTAATTGTGGGGCACAGGCCAAAAAATGAAGCCAATCCAAATCTCATGTGGATCATCATATAGGTAACTGTGGTGATTGACTGTCAACAACTTTCAATTGGATACAAAAGTTTTATATGAAGTTGATATTTGTTTTTTCCCTTCATCCATTTACCTGACCTAATTGACCTAATTGACAGGTTAGATGGCAAATAGACATTACATAATCATCATGGTGGGCCTTTGCAAGCTTTTAACCGTAGGACCACAGATCTGTGTGGAGCCCACTGCAATATATCTGTTTATCCGCGCCATCCATCCCTTCTCTCAGGCTATTTTAAGGTATGTGCCAAAAATGAGGCAGATCAAACGCCTAATTGGACCACACTACAGACGACTCTTGCTTTTTAATAGATTGTACATTTATGCTTCCTGAGCTTAGTCTTTGGTGTGGTCCACTTAAACATTGGATCTACCTAATTAAAATGGTATGAGAGAAGGGCTGAATGGCATGGATAAACAGATATACCATGGTGGCCCATATCTGCTCATCCTTTGCTAGAGATCAGATCCTCTCTCTCTCTCTCTCTCTCTCTCTCGCTCTCTCTGGTTAGCTTGTCAGTACACACTCATGTCAGTACACACACTTCATGTTAGCCACCCCCACTAGGGATCGATACCAAGACCTTAAGTGTTGAAACGAGGTATCTCCACTCAGTGACCGGATCCTTACTCTTGCTCCGGCAGACTCTTGGGAGTTTCAACACCTGGTCAAGGGTTTGAGTATCCATTGTGAAATTCCACTGAAGTGTGAGTGTGTGGAGTGTAAAATCCTTTGCTAGAGACCGGTTGGGGAACGGACGCAATCTGCTTCCTTCCACGGGGTATGAAATTTTACAAGAAATTACCTAATAAATATAGAATTTATTTTCTGATACTATTTTCAAAAAAGTTTTCACACAACTACCTTCCGGTATTATTATTATTACCGTTCTACTTCCTTTACATTTGTTTTACAGCCGGTTGGATGGCATGTAAGCAAATGGCCCTACTGTTTGGATGGGTCACCCCGACCATCAAGTGCGTCATCTCACGTTAGGCCAAGCCCATTGTAATGTTTATTTGCCAAAATCCAATGGGGCTCAGTATGCTGTTATTGCTAGTTCCTCTCCGTCAATTCATTCATTCGTTTAGGGCGAGTACCTCCCTTCCTCTTCCTGAAGGGATAATGAGTAAACTTTGTTCAGCCCACCATGAATGTATTTGGTTTATTCACACCATTGATCCGTTTTTATAGCTCATTTTAGGGGTTGAACATACACAATCGGAACCTTACAAAGCCCATAGTGATGTTTATTTTTCATCTAACCTATTCATAGGATCACGAAGACATGAATGAAGGAAAAGAACAAATACCGGCTTGACCGAAAACTTCTTTAGCCCCAAAGATTTTTCCACAGTTGACGTTTAGTTCACATTGTTTCTTGTTGTGTGGTCCACTTAAGCTTTGGATATGCTTCTTTTTTGGGTTAAATCCATAAAATTATCTGGTAAAATGGATGGACGAAGTGGATAAAATACAGTAATTACAATGGGCCCATAGAGTTTAGTCAATATGCTTGGTGTGTTGAGTTACTCACTATGCAACCCGCTTCCTTATTTGACATCCAACCCGTTGATTAGGTCATACAAAAAGTAAAATACAGATATCAGTTTGATCAAAAACTTTCGTGCCCCCAATAAGTTTTTTTTAATAGAGTGCGGTCAATCAACACTATTTCCTATGTTGTGGTCCACTTGAGATTTGGATCTACCTCATTTTTGGGTTCATACCATAAAATGATCAGGAAAAATGGATGGATGGCTTGGATGAAACATGTATATCATGGTGGGGCCTACCTTAATATATAGGCCTTACATCCATGTTGTCCATCCATTTCGATAGCTAACTTTAGGGCACGAAACTCAAAAATGAAGCAGGTCCAAATCTTAAGTTGGACTGTACTATAGGAAACAGTGGTGATTGATCATTAAAACTTCTTGTGGGCATATAAGTTTTTTATCAAGCTGATTTCGTGTGGTCCCGCAGTGATCCGGGGATCCACTGAAGCCATGCCCATCGCTTAGCCATAAATGTGTATAAAGGGGGTGCAGATTAGAGTAGTAGCCCTACAAGAACAGAGCTAGAGACTGATGGTCCTGTGATCAGGGGTGGTGATTGAACCATGGTGTATACGCTTTTTCTATGTTATCCATTCCATTTTGACAGATCATTTTAAGGCATTATAACAAAAAGGAAGCAGATTGAAGGCTCTGAGTAGATCAGACCACATGGAGCAGTGGAGATTGAAAGCTTACTATTAAAACCTTTCTATGGCTCATGGGGATTTTTATTTGCCATTCAACTTGGTCGTAAGGTCACATAGACCTGGACGAAGGGAAAACATAAATATCAGTTTAATTCAAAACGTATGTGGCCCCCAAAAGTTTTCAATGGTAGGTGTTCAATCTTCCCTGCTTTATGTGGTGTGGTCCACTTGAGCCTTCGATCTGTCCTATTTTTGGCCGTATTCTCTAAAATGACCTGACAAAGTGAATGGACGGAGTGGATAAAACATATACATCACTGTGGGTCCCACAGAGCTCCTGACAGGTGTGGGTAGTGCCCAATCTGCGTCCCCACTATGCACCTCTGCGGCCCAAGTGATGGGCGAGGCTTCGTTGGATCCCTGACTATGGGGACCACACAAATATCAGCTTTATCAAAAACTTTTGGGGACCAATTTTTAATGATCAATCACTAATGTTTTCCGTAGTGTGGTCCACTTGAGATTTGGATCTACTTCATTTTTGGTCATGCCCTAGAATGAACTTTTGAAAAAGATGGACGGCATGGATGTAACCCACCTCAGATCCATCAAAGCCACCTCCCAAGAGATATATAATCTCAGTATCCGATTCGATTGTGACCCATTCAATACAAGGTTGGTGGTTGGAAAAGTTACGCGCGCCCCACCATGATGTATGTGATTTATCCATGCTATGGATCCATTTTTCCAGCTCATTTTAGGGCATGAAACTAAAACTGAGGCAAATCCAAATCTCAGGTGGACCACACACACAGGAAATAGTGGTGAGTGAACGCCTACCATTTAAAACTTCTTTGTGGTCTCAGAAATTTTGGATCAAGCTTATATTTGTGTTTTGCCCCGTCCAGGTCCATGCGATCGATCTAATGGACGAACAAACATTACAGTGGGCTCTAGGATGTTTAATTATCACTGTGTTCCTGTGGTGTGGTCCACATGAGATTTGGATCTGCCTCATAATTTTTGCCTCATGCCATGAAATGAGCTGAAAAAAATCAGATGGACAAAGCAGATAAAAAACATACATCATTGTGGGGCCCACTGATCACCAACCTCAGTACTGGAGGGGTCCCTACCGAGCCTGAGTCCCTCTCTCTCTCTCTCTCTCTTTCCCTCCCTTTATCAGTACATGCCTCTTACACATGACTCTTAATGAGATTAATAGCCAATTAATGCTTTTGTACATTCACATGATTAATAACTAATTAATGCTTTTGTACGTTTTTATGCAGCATGAGTGGATTTGGTATTACCCCTTACGTGGTGACATATCATTGTAAAAATATCAAAGTTAAAGTCTTTAACTACAGTAGTTGCCACACTACTTTGGATAACCAAGGCCAGGCTTTAATCTCAGTTTTTAACTTTTTAGTCATGGTTTTGAATGAGGCTAAAGACTTATTTTCTTAGTGTATTTACTTGAGTTGGGCTTCCACAGGTCCAAAGCTGGTCCATCTCTCTTTATTAACCTAACTAATTAACATATTACAATTCTATTGAGATATGTTGATGACATCATTGTAACAGAGAGTGATTCATTCTTTATAACATCGATAAGCTTTACATTAGGCAATTTATTTACTATGACTGACCTTGGTTCTCTTCATTATTTTCTTAGACTTGAGGTGATTAGACGTCAATAACAATTGTCTTTCACAAAGTATGCTCCGGACCTTTTCACTCGCACATTGATGCTTGGATCAAAATCATACTTTTCTCCAGCCATCACTAAATAGAAACTTGTGCAAGAAAATGTACTCCCTCTTAATGATGTTACTGAATATCAGCATATAGTCAGACCATTCCAGTATCTCACACGGACTCGGCTAGATCTCTTTTATGCGATCAACCAAGCTTGCCAATTTATGCATCAACCAACCAAAGACCATATAATAGCAATAAAACATATTTTAAAATGTACTCCCTCTTAATGATGTTACTGAATATCAGCATATAGTCAGACCATTCCAGTATCTCACACGGACTCGGCTAGATCTCTTTTATGCGATCAACCAAGCTTGCCAATTTATGCATCAACCAACCAAAGACCATATAATAGCAATAAAACATATTTATTTTTAAATATATCAAAAGCACTCTCACTCATGGTTTTCAGATTTCCTTCATTGATCTTAAATTACAAGCTTAATCAAATGTAAATTTTGCTAGAAGCCCTTGTGACCACAAATCAACAAGGGAGTTTTGTGTTTATTTATGACCCAATATCATTTCCCGGAGTTCTAATAAAAAATCAACTCTTGCACCCTCTAATATGGAATATGAGTACTGGTCCATTGCGTATACAACTATTGAGCTTTTTGGATTCGAACATGGCTTAAAGATCTTCACTTCTATCTTTCAATTCTACCAACCATCCGGTGTGACAGTATCAGTACAGTCTCTATAGCATTCAACATTGTTTTTCACGAGCATACAAAATATATTAAGGTTAATTAGTTACTATTTCATTCCGAAGAAAGTTATATGGAATGATATTATCCTTCGTTATATATCATTTTAAGATCAACCAAACTGATGGTTTCTAATCATCCCATCCATTTGGAGTTAGGTATTAGACAATCTCTTAAAAAAGAATGTCCAACTCACAGTACTAGACAATCTCCAACTATGGAAAAATATAATACTAGAGATAATATAATTCCATCTTTATACCAGGTCCAAATTCACTCTACAACCTATACTTCCACTTTATTTATACAACCTTTGTATAGAGAAAAAAAATATAGAAAAACAATCTTCTTAGGGCCTGTTTGGATTCGCGTATAATATTGTATTGTATTGTAATTGGGTACTGTTTATGTATACATTGGACGGTTTTGAGAATACATCCAAATCAGCATGCCATTATTCAATGTTTGATTAGGACGTATTGTTCGGGCAAGTATACAATTTCTTGTACTATGCATGTTTGAATACGACGTATTGAGCCTGCATATTGTACTGCCGTACAACATCTGGAGGGTTATTACCCCATGGAGGAGGAGCAGTGACCTCAATCCAGGTCGTTCGATTTGCTGGCCTTCTGATGGATTCAGGTTTTTTCTTTTTCCCCCAAGACCAAAAATGAACTTAAACAAAAAAAAAAAATCACAAATCTAGGATTCTAAAAGGAATAAAAATAAAAGAGAATAGTATCACCTCGTACAATTCTTTTACCAAAGCAGAAAGCGTGAGTGTATTTATTAGTCAGATAGACTTTTTAAAACGAAAAAAAGAAGAAGAAGAGATCGGAACAAAGAGGATTACAAGAAAGAGGATCCTTCTTCAGTAGAGAGAGATTCGTGTTCTTCTGATCATCGTTGATACTCGATCGGGATGAATGTCCGACGGTCTGGATGGAAGCAAGGATCTAGATCCCTGAGAGAGAAAATGACATCTTGACCCTGGATAAGGTTTTGATAGACGGAGGAGGAGAAAGAGGTTCAGATGGAAATGGAGAAAGAAAGGCAACGACAGGCGTCCTATAAATATAAAGAAGATAATAACCGTGACTATCCTAATAGTGTGGTTCTAGACTCATCTCTCACGAAATGCTACTACCTGCAGGATTTTGGGTGGGGAGAGAGAAACAATGGAGAGGAGAGAGATTACACCATAGCCCAGTGGTATATAGATTATCAATACTAATAGAGGAAACTATTCCGCAGCTAAATGGCCACATGCATTGGGAAGAAGACGATCTTCTATGATGGTGGAGCAGGATATCTCCGTTCTCCACAGTTGAAACGTATAATATCCAAAGAGATAGACACCGCCCG
Source organism: Magnolia officinalis (assembly GCA_021015155.1). Lineage (NCBI taxonomy): Eukaryota > Viridiplantae > Streptophyta > Magnoliopsida > Magnoliales > Magnoliaceae > Magnolia > Magnolia officinalis. Next base: position 27,389 of record JAJHSJ010000371.1, on the reverse strand, counting down.
ATAATACTATGCATTGAAAAGACTGCATTGTACGATGCAGTGGCGTCTCAAATCAGTTTACCGCCTTTTGAAAGTTTTGAATTATTGGTGTATTCGCACGCATGGTAAATGCCGGAAGCCAGCTCCAATCCAAATGCTATGTAATGGGTATATTTGAGAATATTCTGTTATAATACCATACAACGCACCTTATACGCGAATCCAAACAGGCCCTTAGCATTCATATTTTGTAAGCTAAATCCACATGTTAACAAAAAAAAAAAGTTAGATAATATCTTCAGATAGGCCATAACGCACAAACTAAATAGATTGTTAATTTTTTTTAGCCATTCATTTTTTGATATGGTGGGGCTATTGGAGGATTGAAATGGCCTCATATTTTATTCTTAAAATATAGGTCACCTCATGGAAAGCTCAAATCTTACACGTGTCACATTGTAACACATGCGCCCATGGGGAGCAGAGCCTCACCCAAGTCACTATGGCCCTTATTGTGGGGCCTACCTTGATGCATGTGTTCTATATCCCCACTGTCCATCCTAATTATAGGGCACGGGCCAAAAAATGAAGCCAATCCAAATCTCATGTGGATCATCATATAGGTAATTGTGGTGATTGACTGTTAACAACTTTCAATTGGCTACAAAGTTTTAGATGAAGTTGATATTTGTTTTTTCCCTTCGTCGATTTTATCTGAACTAATTGACCTAATTGAGAGGTTAGATGGCAAATAGACATTGCAGAATCATTATGGTGGGCCTTTGCAAGCTTTAAACCGTAGGACCACAGATCTGTGTTGAGCCCACTGCAATATATCTGTTTATCCACGCCAGCCATCCCTTCTCTCGGGCTATTTAAAGGTATGTGCCAAAAAATGAGGCAGATCAAACACCAAATTGGACCACACTAGAGACGACTCTTGCATTTAATGCATCCTGAGCTTAGTATTTGGTGTGGTCCACTTGACCATTGGATCTAACTAATTAAAATGGTCCGACAGAAGGGCTGGACAGCGTGGATAACAGATACACCACGGTGGCCCAGATCTGCTCATACTTTGCTAAAGACCGGCTGGGGAACGGACGCGATTCGCTTCCTTCCACAGGGGTAGGAAATTTTACAAGAAATGTGGAAAGAAATTTCACAAGAAATTACCTCACAAATTTAGAATTTAGATTGTGGTACTATTTCAAAGAAGTTTCACACAACTACCTTACGGTATTATTATTTACCGTTTGCTTCCTTTACATTTGTTTTACAGCGGTTGGATGGCATGTAAGCAAATGGCCCCACTGTTTGGATGGGTTCCATTGTGATATTTATTTAAAATTTACCCTGACCACCAAGTGTGTCATCTCATGTTAGGCCAGGGCCCCAAAAATCAATCCCATCCCTAATTTCAGGTGAACCATATGACTGGAAATAGTGCGACAACAATCACCCTTCAAAATGTTTCCATTGGTATAGTCTACCTTAATCATGAATAGGCCTAACTTTTATGTCCCATACCTAAACTTTTGTGTGTCATCTAATAGTTGAAGTGAATTTCATATAATCATCATGGTGGGTTCTGTAAAACTCAATGATGGAAATGTCTCCAGAAAATTTTCTTTGGTTTGGCCCACTTAAATCACAAGTCATTCTGATTTTTTTTAGCTAGTATTAGATCTAAACTATGATTTTGCATATGATGGTTGGAGTATATCTTACATAAACATCACAGCAGGCCTCACCAAAAATCAAGTACAGGCTCTTATGGACAACATTACATAGTATTACGCAGAAAAAGAGTTGAATGGAAGCCCTTTTGATTTTGACCAGGCTTATGGTGATGTTGATGTAAGATCCATCTAATTATTAGATATTTAGTATCATATTAGGCATAGAGGCAAAATTTAGGCTAATATGTGATTTTGGTAGGTCACACCAAAGGAAACAATTGAAAGAGGAATGCCCACCCTTACTTTTACAAGGCTCATCGTGATAATTATATGAAATCTACTCCAATCCCTAGATTTAACTAAAACACTTATGCAATAATGAATATAAAACTCCCCGTCAAGGGTTCGAGTACCCATACGTGGTGAAATTCCACCAGCGTGAGTGTGTGGGGTGTATGTGCGTGTGTTAAAAAAAATAAAAAAACTAAAATATTTACGCCTATGTTCCAAAAATCATATCTATCCATGATTCAAGGGGGACACATTAATGGAAACAATTTGGAGGGCAAGCATTGCTCTACACAATAGGTCCAATCATGCAGTCCACATAAATTACATATGGAGCTGATTTTTGGGCTCTAAGCCTAACTTGGGGTGACACACCTGATGGTTGGAAAGATTTTCCATAAACATCATGGTGGGCCCCACTTGAGCCACCGACCCTTTTGCTCTCATAATAGTTGTGACGCAAAGGGTAGTTGTAGAGAATTTTTGAAAAAGTATGAAAGTGTAAATAGCATATTAATTAGGTAGGCTTTTTTAAATTTTCCTTCAAATAAATATTAACACAATATCAATAAAAAATAAATGAAGTTTTTGTTTCCCTACGATGAGAATCAACTAAAGTTGTACACGAATCAAGCTAGTTTGATTAACTCGACTCAACTCATAACTTGACTTGAACTTGACTTGGTTCAATCTGATTCAACTTGGATCGGATTCACTTAATATAAATATTTTATATATATATTTATTAAGTAAATAATATATATATATATATATATATATATATATATTAAAATCATAAAACCTAAACTCAAACTCAGTTCGTAGGCTTGAACTCGAATTTGAACTCAGCACGAAGGATTGAGCTCCAATTCAGCTTGAGCTGGCCTGAGCTATTGGTCGAGCCTAATTGAGCTACTGAGTCAAGCTTGAAGACTAAGTTGAGCTAAGTTCGAGTTGGGGTAGCCCGCAAGCCAAGCCAAGCCAAGCCGGGCTAAGCTCAACCAGATCCGACTTGTGTATAGCTCTAGACTCAACTAAAGTCACCAGCAAGCGTTGTCCCATAAGAGTCCACATGTATAAATAATCCACAAATAGGAACAATTCATGGGCGGGAGCTGCCATGCACTAGAAGGTAGAAATTTTATTAGCTAAACAGGTGCATTTGGATATAAGAAAAGAAAGCTTTTCAATGTACCAACAATTTGAAGGAATTTGAGGGTATTCCAAATCTATTATTTATTTTGGTAGATCAGGGGGTATTCCAAATCCAAAGGATTTCAAATCCTCACTCTTTGTGAGTTTTGCAATCCCTCTCCTTAGTCTGGATTTCCAATCATCTCATTTTTTTGTATCTCTCACTTTTCAAGCCATGTGATCTGCATGTGTAACATATGTGTCACTGGTCTAGTAATTTATTATTGGACACATGGGCTACATGATATCCAGAAACAATTAGATAATCAACCGCATTACTAAAATTTCTTGAATAAAATGATATAAGCAGTCTAGATATTTTAATGGGCTTATTTCAATAGTCATGTAAAACATTAAATACTTATGCTAATTAAGGATATTAAAGTTGATTTAATAATTAAATTCAAACTCTTGTAATTATATTACATAATTTAAGTGCATAACTACTTTTAGATAACTGGGGATTTTGAACATGAGGATTTCCAATCCACGGTATTTCAAATTATGGAGATTTTTAATCTAAGTACTCCGAATTCAAGGTGCCAAGTGAGGCATTAGAGTCGATTCCACACTGTATCGTCGAAATTTGAGATTAAGGGCTTGTTTGGATGCCTGTAACTTTTCTAAAATGTAACAAAGTTACGGGTGACTTTGTTACAGTTGGTGTTGGGGGAGGAAAGTCACAGGTAACTTTCTCTCAACCTGTGACTTTCTTACAGGAGAAAGACGCGAAAATGATACAGATACTTAAGTCGTTTTTCAAGTTACCCGTATATTTAATACAGGTAATGGTTGAAAATTTTGAAAAAAAAATTTCGGAAAGAATCGCAGCTGCATTGAAGAAGCCTACCTACCTTCAGACAGAGTGAAGGCTGAACAACCATTGAAGGCTACAAGCGGCCATTGAAGGCGAGGCTACAAGCAGCCATTGAAGTCTATCAGGCTACGTTTCTCTCTCTCAAGTCTCCTCCTCCCTCTCTCAGCCTCCGTTTCCCTATCTCAAGTCTCCTCCTCCCTCTCTCAGCCTCCATTTCCCTCTCTCAAGTCTCCTTCTCCCTCTCTCAATCTACTTCTCTCTCTCCCATCGAGCTTCAGCAAGGTTGAAAATCCATTTTCTCTCTTTCTATTGCATATTTCTTTTTCATTTTTTTTTTTAAAAAAAATTGCTTATGTGTCGAACACGGCTTGGTGAGGAGGCGTGGATAATGGCTGATGATCCATGGGGCCGACCATATTGTATTTGTTTTATCCATGCCGTTCATCCATTCTTTTGGATCGTTTTAGGGCTTGATTCCAAAAATGAGGGATATCTAAATCTTAGGTGGACCACACCACCGAAAACAATAATGATTGAAAGTCCACTATTAAAAAACTCCTAGGGCCCACTGTACTATTTGTTTCACATCTAAGTTGTTGATTACGTCATAAAGACCTGGATGAAGGGAACAAAATAAATATCAGTTTGATCGAAAACATTGGTGGCCCACCAAAAGTTTTTAATGGTGGGTGTTCAATCAACATTGTTTCCAGTGATGTGGTCCACCGAAATTTTGATGTACCTTATTTTTGGGCTGATAACTTAAAATGATCTGGAATAATGGATAGATGGTGTGGATGAAACAAATACATCATAGTGGGCCCACATAACTCGTCAACAGCCCATGGACAGTAGTCTACTAATGATGGTGCTATGTGGGCCCCACCATGATTTATGTGATATATCCATGCCGTCCATCCATTTCTGATTATTATTTTAGGTAGGCTCAACCATAAAATTTTAAGTAATTGAAATGTCATAGATTACTTTAGGAGAAGCCCATGTTTGCAGGATCCATATAATGGGTTTTCCTGCTATGTGGGTCTTCCCTTTGTCAAGCTGCGGGTGTTGTGGCTGTTTGAGGGCTGATGCAGGTTTTTTTTTTTTTTTTTTGCTTCCTGCTATGTGGGTCTTCCCTTTGTCAAGAAGGTACCATGTGTATGGTCATAAAGCTATGTTTGTAAATAGCTATCCACAAAATCTTTTTTGGAAATAACACCTAAAACAAATGAAAAAAAAAAAAGACCTTTCAAAACCACAATATGGGTCCCACGTTTGAATCTTGAGCAGTGCAGTTGTAGGAAGATGGCCTAGATTGTGCTACAGATGGCCTGGACTGCATTGTTTCAGTTCTTTTCATCAATGAATGTCAACCTTCATTTTCTCAAGCTGTTCATTTTTGCAGGTTTCTCAAATTTTTCCTTTTTTTTTGGGAAAAATGTTGATTGTACATATCAGTATCTCCGGTAAGATTTTATTTTATTTTATTTTATTTTATTATTATTATTTTTTTAAAACTTGCGGTTTTGATATTCATTGATGAAATTAGCCTTGTTAAGCAGAACTATTTCAATTATTGGTGGGGCTGAAAAGCGGCTAGATATCTTCTTCTTCTTTTCTTTTTGGTATCATAACAACAAGTTAGTCTCTCTCTTCTCTTCTCTTTTTCTTTTTTCTATTAACTCTCTTTTTCTCTTTCTTTTTTTGTTCTTTGTTTGACCCAACAAGATAGCTGCATGGTAGTGACTGGATATTAAAAAATAACTAAAATTTTGAAAGACAACAGAACATCACAAAATGAGACATGCACATGGCTATGACAGCTGCCCTGCACAGGAGATTCTCTTCCATGATTCACCACAGGGATCACCACCAGTCAATCTCCATCCACACAGAATTGTATTACAATAACAACTGAAAACTAGAAGATGATAACTTCAACGGCCTGAACTGAAAATTAGAAGATGATAAATTTAGTGCCTGAAGAGTAGAATAAATATACATTCATGGAAGATTAACAGACCCAAGCAATCCATGTTTTCGCGGATGGAATATACATTCCTCCCATAATTTGTGAATGCACGGATTATCAGATCCCACAATCCACGGAATACCAGATGTCCAAACTAGCACTAAGGTGTGCTTGTAAGGGAGGTTAACTTAGGATGATCACTGAAGTTATGATGTCTCAGTTACATTTTATATAGTTCCCTCAATCAGCTCATCCTAAATAAATTACTTTAGTTTGATGTTATTTGTTTTTATCTTTCTTTCTCTTACAACATTGTAAACATATCTTATGAAGAAAATAAAAAATTTTACTTGGATATATTACTTCAAGTTTTTTTTTCACATTACTAGCATCTCGAAAACGTAAGCCTACTTTTATGGCTGTTGATTAGTTTTGCTTAAAAATTGGCCAAACTATTCATTTACATGGGCTTAATAAAATAGAATAATTTTATTACATCTTTTTTATATGTCAATCTGATTTTTTAATGATTTCTTACTTCAACTCTATTTAGGGTGAATATCCAATTTATTACCTTAACAAAAAAGTTACAGTTTATCCGAACATAAAAATAAATTTATCAATAAGTAAGTTACAACTTACATCCAAATAGAATTACCAGTGACTTACGTAAATTTCTTGCAACCTAAAAAAGTTAGGTCATCCAAACAGGCCTTAAATATCGTTCAGTAAGTTGTCCAACAGAATGCCAATACAGTGGACGGTTCCGATCTTAGTAAGCATCTCTACAAGTGGGCCCCATGAGTTGCACAACGAAGTCTTATGGTGAGTCGAGACAAATCATCGTCTCTTTTAAAACCCCCTCCTCGCTCTCTCCCTCTCCCTCTCTCCCTCTCCCTCTATCTCTCTCTCTCTCTCTCTCAGTCTCTGATCCAAGTACCTAACAGCTGCAGACAGAAGATTGACCACCAAACCCGAACAAATAACAAGAATGCCACCACCACCGGCTCTCCTCCCTTCATTCTCCCGCCCCTCTCCCTACGAGTATCCTTCCTCCAAAGATGATGACATGGACAGGAAAAAGACCAAAAAGCCCTTACCCCAACCCGCATTTCGCATCCCTATCCCCATCATCTTCTCTGTCATCTGCTTCCTTTTCGGCATATCTGGAATCTTCTTCTCCGTCTTCGCTGTCGTCCGCCCTAAGCCGCTGCCCGTCTTCCGCTGCGGCCGCATTGAGGACACTCTCAGAACCTTCCACCGCCTCTCGAATTCCCAGAGATCTGACGGCAATGACGGAAACGTCCTCGTCGACCGGCCGAAGCTGCTCGGCTTTGTCGGCATCCAGACCGGGTTCTCATCGGCAGATCGGCGGGCCGCGCTTCGCAGCACGTGGTTCCCATCCGATACGGATGGGATCCTCCGGTGAGATCTCGCCTCGTTGAAATCTTAACAGGATTCGAATCACGTGATTGGTATCGGCTCCTGAAGTAGTTAGTTGATTGGAATTGGAGAATTGAATTTGATTTGAATTCTTTTGGATCTGTTTTGGTTTCTGTGAATTTTCTTTCCGTGGGGAAATCTAAACTGAGTCGCACCTTATCAGACTTCTCATTCGGTGCACTTTAATAAAATTGGATACAAGGAACAATGGCTTGCGATCCTGGCGATTTGTCAGGTGGGCCTCGCTGGAGATTCTTTTCCTGTCCAATGCTGATCGTTTAAGATTTTCTTCTGGCATCCATTCATCGGTCACCAACTGGAGAATTAAGATGTCCATCACTATTGTGCCTTATCATCTGTGGCGTTCATCTGATGAGCAATCTGGATCATTGATTGTCGTGTCATGTGGACGATAAGAGTTCAGCCCGCCAGATATGGAAACTGGATTGGGTTTCCTTTCCTTAATTCGCCAGTTCAATGTTCATTGCACTGTCATTTTTCTGGGTGGTTGTTGAGAATTGATGTTAATCTGAATTGCTCTATTTGTTCGATGAATTGTTTTGGACTTTGGATTGAATTGGATGGTGGTTCAGTTTTAGTGTGCTAATCTAATTTTGTTGACTTTGTGTTGTCCTGCTATTCATCGATTATCCAAATCTTGAAGAATTCAACTACCTTCTTTTGTCCCATTTTTGTCATTCATGGTTACCTCGTACTATCAAAGGTTTAAAATGTCGGAATGTATCAAATTGGATCAGGAGTGAATCACCATAAATTCATCTGGGGCGGGGCGATATGATACAAATGTATGTATCATGGTATGGCATGTATAGAAAGTACTGTTCTTACCGATTTGTATTGTTGATACACTCCAATACCAGACATAGTATTAGAATGTCCATCTACCTGCCAGATAATTTAAATGTAATTCAATATTGGACCAAGGTCAGTAACATCTGAAGGTTCCATTTTTATTGGAGTGTATGATGATAAATTCATCCATTGTTACCATGCTTCAAATTCAAACAATATTTTGAACCTTTCTCGAATACATTTTATGATACCAGTTCTTGTTTTATTTTGTTTTGTTTTGTTTTTTCTCTGATTGTATGGTATCATGAGTCCTGTTCAGCTTCTTATCTCATGCAATCTTTGGTAGTTGCAAGGTTTGAAGTAGAAATATCTGCTACCTCATTTAGCTACAACACTGTCTTCACACCATCTATGAAGAAAAGATTTTTGCCTCCTTAGCTACCTCACTCTTAGAACCCCTACCTTCTAGGTTTCTCAAAATCTTCCCCAGTATAGAACCCCAAATAAAAGTTTGATCCTTCTTAGGCATGGCATTAGCTGTAGATTATAACTGCACCAAAATAAAACTGGCTTCATGTATCAACATTGATCTGCTTAGTAGAGAGCTTCATTCTGATTTGTTTTTTTTTTCCAATGCACGATTATGCATCAGCTAGAATCTACAAGAAAATGCCTTGTTGAATAGTATTCCATTAATCAGTTTGGAGAGTCTTTTAACAAACATCAAAACCGTGATACATGATTCTAATTAATGTTTATTTAATACAGCAACTTAATTCGTTAATCTCTCACATCTTATTTTTGGGGTGCGCTCCAATGGTACTGGAACCACCATAGCCTTACAATGGTACTGGCCAGATGGGTCCACATGATGTATTCACACCATCCAACCCATCCATCAGATGCATCACCTCACGAAACCCCTAAGGACCAATACTCATCCCAGTCCAAAACTGAATAGGGCCACAGAAAAGGAAATGAACTGGGAGTGAACACCTACCCTTGAATTTTACAGGGGCACACCTGAGTCATAAAAAAACCTGGCTTGATCCTTCATCAACCCTAGGTGAAGGGGTCTGAACGGACTGGATTCCATATTTACAACACAGTAGCTCCCTCTCTATAAACAATAGCGGTCTTTCCCTCTCAACATGTTCCATGTGCTATGGCCCACCTGAGTTTTGGATCGGGCTGATTTTTGGGCTGTTTATTTATTTATTTATTTTAGGCGAAGCATCTGATGGATGGGTTGTATTCTGTGAACACATCACTAGGCTCCACATCTGGTTGGTACCACCGTAAGGTTATGGTGGTCCTGGTACCACTTGAGTGTGCCCCTTTATTTGTTGCCATGCATCAATTTTCTCATGCTTTAACAGTTCGTGTTTATTCCTACAAGCATCAATTCTTTCTTTCAATCCTAACTTACTAGTGCATCATTCCCCTCCATACCATGACTGGTTCTGAGCATCATTTCTGACATCAACTACAACGATAGCTTGAAGTAATTATCTCCAAGCAGATATGAAACATGCATGAGCGTGAGGGTTGAAAGATAAACCTATATAGAGTTGTTTTTTTTCTCCAATTTGTTTATTTTCATTTCTGCTATACCAAATTTACTTACCATCTGCTTTTTGCAGCTTGGAGCAAGCTACCGGATTAGCTTTTAGGTTTGTAATTGGACGGACGAAAGATGCAAAGAAAATGGCAGCTCTTCAGAAAGAGGTGGACCAATACAAGGATTTTATGCTTATAGACATTGAAGAAGACTACTTAAGACTGCCCTACAAGACGTAAGACTTAGGCTTCGGGAGTAATTCCTTCACATATTACAAATTCGCAATGTATAATTTAGTCTAGACTTATATCTCTCCTTCTAGGTTGGCGTTTTTCAAAGCAGCCTTTGAGCTTTTTGAAGCGGAGTTTTATGTCAAAGCTGATGACGACATTTATCTGCGGCCAGGTATTTTCTACTTGGCACTGTCGTTCTTTAACCTCCTATAGCATGCAATATAATACCTTTATCCTTCACATATTAGATCGACTTGCAACTCTTCTAGCTAAGGAGCGACCTCATCCTCTCACTTACATTGGCTGCATGAAGAAGGGCCCAGTCATCACTGATCTGAAGATGAAATGGTAGATTTAATTTCTATAAGCATATTCCTGGAAAACATCTAAATTTTGTATGGGTTTTGTAAGTGGGAATGCACTTCTTGCTCTGTTATACAATTTTTGTATATTGGCATTGGTCTGTTATACAATAAACCAGGGGGAAAACAATGTGTATATATGTGTATGTATATTGTGTACACAATTAATCAAGGATATTTTTACCAAAAATTTCAGGTATGAAAAATCAGGACATTTAATCGGAAACGAGTATTTCTTGCATGCTTATGGTCCTATATATGCTCTGTCTGCAGAGGTGGTGGCAGCACTGGCAATTGCAAAAAATGACAGGTCAGCTACTTGCTTTTGTTATGCTTTACATTTTGACTCTGAAGAGCTATACCAATGACTCATCAGGTCTAATACTGTTGATTCTTTCTCTTCGGTCATTGACAAGATTGCTTTGCTACTCTCTCAATTTACCAATGTTGCTTTCCTTGATAACTTTTAACTGCATAAAACAGGATTCTTCCCATTACATAGTAGACACTTTTTATTAGTAATCCATGCATTTACTTATTTTCATAATCAAATTTACCAAATGATGGACTTCATGGGGCTTTCAGCACCATTTGATTAAATGCTGGCAACGCAAGGAAGATCAGTCTTCATTCTGTGGTGGATATGTAGTCTATAAGAATTTCAAGATCCAAAAGTTGGTCCAATTCATGATTCAATTCAATGTTTGTCAATCCCGTTTAAATATATTAAGTATGGAATGTTAATGAGCCTAGTGGAGCCATGGACTTGCATAATACCATTATGGCTATACACAATACTGGTGAAATGATCGTAATTTCCATGGATTGAGTTTGGTCGGCCAAGTCAAATTGAATTTTCCCTGTGGAACTTGATTTAGGAACATCAATGCTATTCCTGCTGCATAATTGTGCTTCACAACAAAGATCTTCACGTATTTTGTTGCAGTATGATAACAAAGGGGTTATCTAGGTTGCTGCAGATTCATTGTTTCATGAAGTGCCCTTTAAAGTTCTTCGCGAGTTTGTTGTTAATAACTATCATCCAAGATATGAGCCATCTTATTCTTATGCATCGTGAAAGTCACGATGAATCTCAGCCATCTTATTCTTATGCATCGTGAAAGTCATGATGAATCTATAAATGAGATTCACATGGTACTCAGTATGGGATATTAACAAATATTTGTAAAAGTCAGTCTCCAGCCTGCCTAATTTGTGATGAGCTTGTCCTTTGGCCTTAAGGTTGTAGAAAGATAAGACATAAATTTTTAGTGTATTCTTATGTAGTCCTGTGGAGTACCATACTGGACTATTCTTCATGTTAAATCAGATATATCCAACCTTGGTTGGCTGTTCACCCCTTTCCACAAGTCATCCCCACATTTGGCCACATACGTGGGTTTGGTCCTCCAAGGCATGTTGGTGCTCTCTTCAACCTGCTCATGGCTAAATCAATCGGTTTCGGGTGAAATAGGAAGAACTAGAAGATTCCACGTCTGTAAAGTGCCTACAACTAATGGTTTAAGCTGCTGTTCTGATTTCCTCATTGACTATTGACTGGTTGTGCAAAACATACATTGATAGAGTGAGTGTGACTGATTGTTTGCATCTGTTCTCAGGTTCTCTATTCCTCTCCCCAAAGAGGGTTCTTTTCACCTTTCCCTCACTTAGGTCGTGTTTGATTTTCAGTGAAATGGTAAATCGCGCGTAAAAAAGTAATGATTATTTCCCCGTGAATTTACAGCATACCTGATATGACTGCTTACTTTTTGACACAGAAATCAAGAATATTACAAAATATCTGTGGGTCCCACTGTGATGCATTTCGCTTATCCACACCGTTCATCCATTATTAAATTTGAATTCATAGCATGAGTAAAAAATTGAGGCATATCCAATACTCAAGTGGACCACCTCATACAAAAAAGAGAATCGAATACTTACCATTAAAAACTTTGTAGGGCCACTGTTTTTTGGCGTGGGCCATTTGAGTGTTAGATCTGCTTCATTTTTAGTCTCATACTCCAAAATATTGTAATAAAACAGACTGACAGAATGGATATATCATACGCATTACCTTGTAGTAAATAAATTAAAATTACATCTGTTAAACCAATTTCACTGGCACAAACTCCCATGAGTTTTCAAACGCAGTGAAATCGTAATAATTACTATTTCCCTTGCATTTCCCAGTTCTCTGAAAAACAAACAGGCCCTTAAAGAGTGTTAGTCACTTTTTCAACTCTCTCTTCCTTCTCATCTTTTGCTCTTTATCTCAACCCATCACTGTTTCAAGTTGGTATTAGAGCAGGCTAGAGGCGTTGATCGAAGACAAATATAGTTGAGCCCATTGCTTGCATCTTCAGTCATTACAAATGGCGTCAGTGCAGTAGGACAACGGGCCTTTTGAGGGTAAAGAAGAAACTTCATGGTCTTGTAGAACATGATGTTTTGGATTTTCAAAAGTCAGAAGCATAAAAACTTTAAAATATGATTTTTAATTAACGTAGGATCAAATCTTCATCTAGATACGATCAAATTTCATAAAGTAAATTTGTATGGTTCGGATCTTACCTTATGATCGTGTGTCCTTAAATGCGAAGAATTGTTCCTCTAAATGAGGTATCTCCTAATCTCTCATATGAAAGGAAAAAAATAAAATTAGAAGGCCGAGAGCAATAGATGGGTGGACCGTTGTGTAGAAGGGAAGGGAATAGAGAAGAGTCACCCTCTCTCTTCCTCTTTTTCTTTCCGAGTCTCTCCCTCTCTCTAGGGTTTGGATGTCCCTTGGTGGTGGAGGGATTCCATTCCCCCCGGGAATAAATTCTATCCAGGAGGAGCTCCAAGGTTTCAAGTGATATCTTGTTTTGACACTCTGCCACCCAACGGACTTCTGTAATACCCTTCCGCATCAAAAGTCATCCACTTGCCTAATCCATATACCCAAATAGACTGATGTCCCCACTTATTGTGGCATCAATCCAGGCTTCTAAAACCCAATGCAAAAGTCTAGAATGTACATCAAAAGATCTGATAATTAGATTTCTATTAAGCTAGATAAAAATAAATACACAGTGAAAACAAAAGATCCAACAGTTGAGATTCATCATAAAACCTTTTGAGAGCATCTAATCACGCCAGCCTATAATTGAAGCTTAATGTAGCATCTAAGAGGCAAGATCTACCCACTAATCTTAGTCCTGGGCAACAAGTGGATTTTGTATTGGGCCTTAGCTGAATCTATATGTGAGAACCCAATAACACCTATGTGTCAGCCATTAATGAAGCATCAGAAGGTGCATCAAAACTATTATATCAGGATCCCTGAAAATCTTCTGCAACCTCAGCTTGAATAGTACATTACCATGTCAATCCAATCCAAGAAAAAGGATACTTAGGATACTTGATGCGATCCATCCAATACAAATATCTAATGAAGCTTCAAAATAGGTCCATATTAACATATGAATTATCAAGTACTTGTATGTGTGAAGGGCGTTGGCAATTAGATACCTGATGGTGAGATTAACAATCTCGACTCATCATCGGTTCATATCACACAAGATGACCACAAGCAAATCCCAGGTTACTCAAGCCCACTAGGGTGGCCATGGAGCTTTCAGTTGCTCGAGAATAATGGAACATCAACTCTCCAATAACCCATCTAGGCTGTTATTTCCACTTCATTCTTTCCCCAAGGCACATAAGAGATTCTATAAGGAATCCCTACAATGCCTCGATACATCCAAGTTTCCGATCACAGTTAATAATGCAACCACATGGAAAATGGATCACTAATGACCCTGTTCCATTCATCCATAAAGGGCACTAATGGCCAAGTTCCAATCAAGAAAAACAATCAATCAAGTCCAACTGGCTTTCTAGGACAAACATAAAACCAATAACCTTATTTCATACCTAAAGAAATATTCAAAAAATTCAATTTGATTACTGTTGTACTGTTTTTGTGGGATGTTTTGATGCATTGACTTGATCCATTTGAAGTTTTTGAACCCCTAAAAACTTGCTCGGAGTAATCAATAGACTTGGTGTTATGATTGAAGCAGCTAGTAAAAAATCAAAATAACTAGTTATAGTAGGCATGAAGGAACTAAATGAGATGCGTTCTTTGTTTAATACCTTAACTGCCCAACATTCTGTCCCATAAAATATGGCTGGTCTTATAGTCATCGTATAAAATTTCCCTTTCAGTTTTGAGTGGCACACGGTGATCACATAAAACTACAGAGGTGCATCTCCATTTCTTCCACCCCACTTGGATTTTATGGGCAGCATCCTTCTCAATCTCTTAACTAAATTTCTCATTACCACTCCTATTGTTACTAGAATGACACTTACTATGTTTTAGTCTAGCTAATTTTAAATCCTTAGATTTTATAGCACCCTTCCATAAATGTAGCTTTGTGTTTAACGTTGACACCTTTGTCTTATCAATCAAAACTATGTCATTTGCAAACAATATACACAATGGAATATCTTCCTGCAAATTCCTTGTTAACTCATCCATAACCAATGCGAAAAGGTACGACTCAATGTTATTCCTTACCCTTGGTGGAAGCCTATAGTAATTGGGAACTCACTTGTCCCTCCACCAGTGGTCCTTACTTTTGTTAATTCTCCCTCATACATGTCCTTAATCACGTCAATATATCCTCTTGAAACTACTTTCTTTCCCAACACCCATCAGATTAACTCTCCAGGGACCCCATCGTAAGCTTATTCTTAAGTCAATAAGACCATGTGGAGATCCTCCTCTCACTATATTTCGCCATCAATTGTCTAAGTAGGAAAATAGCTTGAGTGGTAGACCTCTCTAGCACGAAACCAAATTGATGATAGTTAGACAATTGATGGCAAAATATAGTGAGAGGAGGGTCTCCTTTATGTAGTTAGTGCAGCTCTGTATATCTCCTTTATTCTTATAAATAGGTTCCACAATACTTTTTCTCCATTTGTCTGGCATTTTCTTTGATCTTGCAATCTTGTTGAGCAACTTTGTCAACCAAAATAACCCACTATCTCCCATACACTTTTAAACCTTTGTTAATATACCATGTGGTCCAAGGGCCTTTCCTATTTTCATCTTTCTCAAAGCTTCTTTCACTTTAGATATCATTTGGTCCAAGTGATGCTGCCTTTTTATGGTGTGTTTATCTTTGTGATGTATTAAATGGGCTTTGTTGACAGTCTTTTATTTGAGATGAGCCTCTTGTAGCCACATTATCCTCGTTCATTCTTAAACATACCATTGAAAGGTTTTCTTTCTTCTTTTCTTTTCTTTTCTTTCTTTTTTCTTTCTTTTTTCTTTTCTTTTCCTAACCTTTTCATTTGTCTGTTTTCTTTCCTCGTGTTTTGCGAGCCTTCTAAAAAAACAGAAAAAAAAAACCTTTGCTCTTGAAATTTGCATTAACTCGATGTATTTTCTAGTTTCCAGTCTGAGAATGTTTAGCAACGAGGATGTCAGTGTTGGTTCATGGATGCTGGCAATGAATGTCAATCACGAAGATAACCGAGCAATATGCGATCCTCGATGCACGCCCACATCTATTGCAGTCTGGGACATTCCAAAATGTTCAGGTAAAGCAATTTCATTGAAAATTCTCTCTATGAACTTCCTATTGTTATGACAGTTCTTGTACAATATATTTAAGGTTTTAAAGGCTTTATAAAATCAACTATGAGCTGATTTCATGGTTATGTTTCCAACCAGTTACTATTGTTCGAGCGGCCAGCACCGTGGGTTTGCTCCCTATAGGCGTGGGTTTGACTCCCCTCCCCAGCATTACCCGATGCACGTGGTTGCATGCATCCGCAGGGAATAGTCTCGCCTCAAATGGGGCAGGGACACCTTGTGTTGTCAAAAAAAAAAAAAAAAAAAACCGGTTACTATTGTTCAATTCATATAATCATATGTTGAAATATTGATCTTAATTGTGAGAGATAGATAGTATTTCATCTAAAAGGGAAAAAAAAAAAAAACGATAAAGGAAAGATTAGAGTGCGAAAAGTTGTAGAAAGATGTACTATAGCGTAAGATCAGGAAAGACGGGTTATTTATTGGTACTATGTTAGATAACTGTGTACATAATTATTGATGATCATTTGTGCCAATATCTCATTCTTCCTCCATGCTGCTTTGTTATAATAGACCGTTCTTAATGCTGTCAGCTATAAGGCATTCTGTAACGGTAATGGTGGCGGTAACAGCCACCGCCGTTACCTTTTAATGTCCGTTACGGTCTCTCTCTCTCTCTCTCTCTCTCTCTCTCTCTCTCTCTCTCTCTCTCTTTAAATAATTATTATTAAAAGGAAAAACCTGAAAAAAACCTGTATCTGGCCTGTAATGTTGAAAAAATAAATCGGAAAACCTGTATCTGCCCCGTAACAAACCATTATGGGGTTGTTATGGCCTTTTAGGGGGCGTAACAGGCCTTTAATGGTAGTTACAAGTCTTTTTTTCTTTTTCGTAACGGTTGTTACGGCGTTTATGACCCTATAATGTGTAACGGTTGCCATAACAGATACCTTTACATAACGGCCTTTACAGCCACATAACGGCCTTTACAGCACACCATGGTCAGCTGCCCTGCTAATCTGACTTTGCTTGAAGAGGATTGAGACCACTGTTTGTGGTCCATGCACATGTACTGCACACCTGTGTGAAATCCAGTCCATTCATCAGTGTATGTGCCTTCATTAAAAATGCCAGATGGTGCACACATCAGGTGGGCTTCTTGTGTACAATAAAAATTGACAGACCAATGGTCATTCAGTATACGCATGCAGCCCACCTATTTAGTGACCACCTGATTATTGGCCCAGGCTATGTACAACATGGATCCACTTGATGAACAGGTCAGAGCTTGCTCACTCGTGATGCTTCAATGTATGTAAGAAAGAGGAATCTCCATCCTTTTTGCAAGTCCTTTTCTCACTCCTCTAAAAAAAAATCAGATAAACATGCACGCATCAGAATGCTTTAATGAAAGAACAATCGGTGCAATTTTTCAGGTTTGTGCAATCCTACAAACAGGCTGAGGGAGCTTCACAAAATTAGCATGTGCTCAAAAAGTCCAACACTGCCGCCTGAGGACAGGTAGTGTCAAGTCCCCCAAAAACTCTGCTGTTAGAGGTGATGACTGCATTCACATTTTATATTGGAAAGTTTCTGTTTCATGGAAAGGCAATTAGGTTTTCGCTTTTTTCCCCCCTTTGTATTGAACAACAAATAAAAGGGTCATACTCATATTACGAAGGACCTTGAAGGTGAATGGCCTAGATGACCATGTGAGGGAGTGATCATCCCTAGCAATTTGCCTTCTTTTAGTAACAAGTGTTAAGCTTGGGGCCCTACCAATGATTACCCCATGGTATAGATCCTCTCAACAATGTTTGTCATACATCTCATCAATCAGTTGCCAGTTTGAATGTGGTCTGGCTGGTGCTTCTTGTCATGTCACTGGAGCCAAAAGGTTTAATGGCCTTCTTTTACTTGGCAGGTAAACTCAGTTGAGCAGACTTATCAGGTACTTCTCCTTCAATACACATCATGCAACTGACCCATGCCTCATGTTGCCTCCATCAATCTCGTGAGCTGATAGCATAGCTGCATGTACAATGACGTTACCTCAGAGAGGGGGACTCAACCTTGGATTCTCCCGTTACATCTAAGGGGGAAACGATACACTTGCGCTCATACTCGCCTCTCAGGGGGAGATGAATACACTTTCAACTTGTACTGCAAGTGACTATTCACTGTTAAGCTGTGTGCCTGAATTCCTGTGTGTAAAATCATTGAAAGGTCAGATGATATGGGTGCCTGCAACTCTTTATTGCAATGTTGTATTTTTGTACAAATTTGCGGGTGATTGACGGGCATTGATTTATGCATACTATGCAGGCAGGTGTTCATCTGATCCTTCTCATAGAATGCATTGATTGTGTTCATATAATATCAAATTAAGCATGTGGTTCTACATATTTTTGCATCTTCCCCTTGAATCATCAACACAGATGTTGGTGTATTGGCAAATAGGAAAACATATTGGAAATATGATGATGCCTACATGTTGATTGATAGAGACTGAATGTTGATGGCTATCATAAGATTACATATTCCTTCTCTTTTCTTGATGATTGACTTTCTTCTTTTGGAAATAACAAAGCATATGTGAAAGAAGCAGGAATCCCTGGTGCAGGGGCTGAGTCTCAGACACCTTCTCTGGGTAAAGGTGGTGGTGAGATTGTAAATGCTACAGAAACTGAAAATTTATGTTTGTTGTCTATGAGGAATTATAATTGCATCTTCAATTCTGACAAGTTGAGGTTTCATATGGTTTGACTATCCAGAGCATTGGTCTGTTGTGCGCCACCATGGTTGGACTATGCCTCAAAGTTTCCTCTGCCAATCAGTGGATGGTTAAGAAGAGATACAACTCGGGTCCACATTCAACTGAAAACGTCTCAGGATACGTTACCACGATCTTCCAGTCTATGAGATCAAGCTATGGGAAGCAACAAAGAATGGTCTGGATTACAAGACCAATGAGCTTACTTGTCAGCAGAGTTGTAAAACTCGCAGACTCCCTTGAAACCTGGCTGAGTCAACTTGCCCCCATGATATTTCAAGCTTGAAGTCCTTGGGGAACTCACTCTTGAGAGTGAGTAGGTCCCTACTTAACAAGAGTTTTCATGTCGGCTCGCTAGACTTGGCCTACTTGACATGACTCATGATGACTTGAACGGAGTCACTTGCCTGGTTAAGCTATATATATAATAGGCACAAGAAGTTCCAAATTCAGATCTCTGCTTCTTAACCAAAGTTCCTAACCAACATGATATTCACCTTTGTAACTATCAAATTTTCCCTCAAAAACATTTTTTTGGCATAATTTGTATTCAATATTAACTCTTTCAAGTATTTATTGCTATACAATTTAAATTATTCAGTCAAGTAAATATTCGATCAATCCTTTGGGTCAACATGGGTCTGGCTGGACAACATGTTGAAAGTCGAGCTTTAGGTCTTAGAACTGTGATTGTCAGAGTTGAGAATCCATATTACTTTGCAAAGACAGGTAACACATCATATAATTCCTCGAGAGACACCATCAATAATCTTTTCAGATGGCCCCCCTAAGAGTGAGAGATCTAAATCTCTTTTAGCATCTATAACCCTGTTTCATTGCAATCACCCCACCCAGAACCAATAAAACAATCTCCCTTGTGGACAACTCCGCCTTTGGCTTTGACTAGTATCACACGGTTCTAAAACTCACTGACTTGAGTTGAAACTTGGCTGAGTTGACTCGACTCAATGAGATTTAGAGTCACTGCGAAACTCACTCAAATGATCGACTTGGTCCTGACTTAGCAAGACTTGTCGAGCTGATATGACTCACAGTGAATGGGGCCAATCCACCTAATTCCAATCTAAAGGGCATGTTTCGATGCTCTTGTGAAATGTGGGGTTTCAAGCCTACTTTTTCAGTCAACTTGGCAAAAACCAATCCAAATGGTTTTCACTGTGTCAGCATTTTAGCGCCCATCTTGTCGAGCAGATGGTGAAATGGGGGTGTGCAAAGCACATCCAAATGCATGGTAAAAACCCTGGTTGGCTCAAAAGGGGGTCTGTGCCTGAAATGCCCCTTAAGATGTGTCAAAACAGCCTTAGAAAATGGGAGGGTGGAATTCTGCAAAATGAGAGGATGGAATTCCGCAACCCTGACCTGTACAATGGTAGCAAGGGGCTCTGCCAACACACCAGATGCTTAGTTGTGAATACTATAGCTATTTTACATAATTTATCCTATAATATCTATTTTAAATTTGTGTCAAATATCCAGTCAAAGACTTGGCCAAGTCATCGAGTTGATTCAACCCAGTTGAGTTGAGTTTTCGTCCACATCACAATTCAGAACTACAAATTCTAGTTCTTGGGTCTGCTGTAGTCACCGCTAAATCAAATTTGCTTCTGCAACTTACAGCAGCAGCACAGCATTCGAAACACACATTAAACCAGGTCGATTTTCCTCTTGTTTCCAGCCACAACAATGAAATGAAACTGCTTACCATGTAGATGACCTTGAAGAATATCATATTAATGTGGCGCCATATCTTGTTTTCCTTGAGGGAAGCAGAAATTACTCAATCATATTCCTCACAAAATTCCAAAACTTCCTCTCATCAAGAGGTTGATAAACAACACCCAAGATCAGACACTAATGTCCGTCAGACATAGCCAACTTACAACACATAGGAGAAATGATAGCAACCATTAGTTGTAAAGAAGCTGGAAAGATTAGGGCTAAAAACAATAGCAAGAGCAAATGAAAACTCTATTAACGGGGGAAGATAAAACCTAATCCCCCAGTATAAAATTATAGCCCCAAAAACAAAACCACGCCTCGAATCAAGCCTTCCTCTCAAATGAAAAAAGAAGAAGCAATTCCACTCATCACCATTGAGGAGTGGAGAGTACTGATACAATATTATGTATGTTCCTCTGACCAAACCCACCATAAATAACCAAAATGGCATCTGGCATGACCGGGTTCTTGCATGACTGAAACCAAACATGAGCAATCAAGATGAGCAGACCGAACTGCTTTCACAGCGCCTTTACCTCGAATGCTCGAGTACTCAACCCCATTTTCGGATGATGATTATATTCAATGATGCATCGCTTTTCGAATTGCTGTCTGTAGTACCATTCTTGAAGCTCCTTGATTCCAGTGCAGGGTTTATGAGATGATGTGTCAGATGTTGAATCGCTGTATGTACTGTTCTTGAAGCTCCTTGATTCCAGTGCCGGGTTTCTTTGAGGATCAGAAGCCGTTGGTTTTTGGCCTTCATCTGCTAGTCTCTTGAGAAGGTTCATGATGGTTGGAAGGAACTTAGTAGACAAGGAGAGAAGCCCAGGAAGCTGCACTCCCAAGATATAACACGATAATCAGAATTTTTGTCACTGTTTCAGCTTAAGAAAGGAGATGACTTATCCAAAGAGTTTGTTTTGCATTACCGCACTCATCCAGCATTCCTTGGTTCATGGGCCCACATGCAGAGATGGTTTGGCAATCAGAACCATCCATGTGGATCGCTACTGAAGGGCCTTGGTCCAAAAATACACAGTGAATTCTCTAAAATGGATTTGTGGAATTTAATGTTGATAATTTTTTGTCAACTGTACACATAGAAGAACAGGGTCATCCATTGTGTCCTTTTTGGACGGTGGGCCATTAATGGCAGCACAGAAGATGGATGGTTCTGATCACCCAACCATATCAACATGTGGACTTCACAGCAGGATGGGCACATGAAACAAGCTTGTGTTCATAGATTTACTACTCACAGTGCCATTTCGGAATTCGCCTGAGATGTCTAGCTGGGTCCAGAGTGCTTTGGCCAATAGATAAACAACGAATATAATGAAGAGATACAAAGGATCCTGTAAACAAAGGTGGATTGGTGTCGGAGGGATGATAAATAAAATGATTCAGCATTCACTGTCATCACATGACTAATGCATCACCATTACCTTAAAAGAGTCATAAATTCATTGAATCCCACACAGCAATGGCAAGCATTGCCCACGGAGGTGGTAACCCATTGTTATTACGTTATGGGCTTCCTGAAAATAACAAACTGGACATAATTAACACTGAACATAATAAAATCTTCTTTAGACATGTATGATGCTGCTCCCTCTGTATGCCACTGTTAAGTTGACTAGATGGCGCACATGTTGAACGATGAGCCCTCATCAGGTGGGCCGCAAATCAGATGACCTGGCCCAAAAATAGGGGTCTGCTCATCAGGCGGTCCAAGGTGTTCAAAATAAATGGCTACAATATTTGCCAATATTTTCCAGCATCCATTTATTTGAAAAAAGCACACCTGATTACAAGAATGACCCGATTTTTCAGTGAATCCACACAGCAGAATCCACCAGACAGATGGTTCTCCTGTTTGACAGTGGGTGAAATGTGATTAAAGCAAACTTCTTACATGTGCATCTATGCAATCTGCAATACAAGGTGCCAAAAAAGAAAAGAAAAGAGGATGGATACCAACAGGCCCCTGTTCTTGGTGACATCTACAACACAAAAGGTCCTGGTCATAATTGGACAACCACAAGGCTATAGAATAAATATGATTAGCTACTTGTTAACTATTTCATGTCATTTTCACACTTTCACCATAATGGAATTCTTTCTCCTACTCGTGCGGTGGCATAGGATGCATGTAGAACTGTTCCCCATTCATATGCCAAGAGAGCATCTCATTGTATCATGTCTGAAGCCATACTAGAGGGACATTGTTGAAGTTATATCTAAGTAAGTTTAGAGGAATTCCACATTGATAAGACAGAAATAGCATACCGCATGTTAAGCAAGACTTGGTGACTTAAGAAGGCCAAAATATGGGAAACTGAGGCAATAAATTATCCCCCAGGAATGGCTGTGAAATGCTTCTTGTTTATCCAAAACAGTTCCTCATGCCAAGTCAATTGAAATTTTCCATCAAGAAAGTGAAGAGCATGTATGCCAATCACTTTCCCTCAGACATCATTTGCACAATCTGCCACTGAAAATGTACTCACACCACAATATATAGAAGAATGAGAATTTTCATCAGTTTTATTTTTGAAAAAAAAAACTAGTCTTCAAGCTTCAAAGTGGATGTATTTTAGTTTCACAAATCTACGGAGACTTTGCAGTCTTAATTAATTTCAATAAATTATAATGCCCAAAACTTCTAATCATTTGCATATGCAATCAAACTCACAAACAGGAAGGCAAGACCAAGTCTAGAAAAAAGAAAAAAGAAAAAACAGTTATATTCCTCCAAAAAGAACTGACCTTCAAAATTCAATAGGGTAATTCTACGAGGCATTTATATCAACACTTAAAAGGAAAGCATCAGCACTATAGCAAGCATTTTCTATAATTTTGACATCATCATCACATCATGCTCACCACCACCACCATGATTAAAGCGCTGTCCCAGCTATTTGGTGTTGGCTTCTCATGACCGCTTGGCAGAAGTTCAACAAAATGCTGCCTCCCTGACATCAACCCTCCTTTACCAAGGTTTGGTACCACTGGCACATTGCTACTGGGCAGAGTTTTAATTTTAATATTATGTATTTGTGTGTTACATAACCAATACAAGGCGGTTCCCCGCCCACCGAAAAAAAAAAGATGGAAGACAACTTTTCTGAAGGAAACCAAGAAGTCTCCGACAAGAACAACAACGGTGGCACATGAATGTGCTATGATAATCCATGTCATCATGCACAATTAGGAGGTTAAAAGAAAAAGAAGAACTAAACTTGACATTCGAAATCACAATAATGAATTATTTTTTAGAGAAAGATCTATGAAGTATTTATACCTGAGCAGAAATGGCCTGGGTTACAGTGTATTCTGTCTCTGCCTTGAATTGTCTCCACAGAGATTTACATTGGACGGGAGAAATCAAAGTTTTTGTCGTGTGAAACCTGATAACAAAATTTCAACGTAAAAATGAGTATCATACCTCAATGCAGATCACATGCATTTCACAGAAAACCTTTGGAGGCAAATGATGCAGGCTTAGGTTTCTAAAATGTAACATACAAAGGAAATGATGTGCATTATAAACAAGCAATAGGTCAACTGCTAGAATGACAACAATGCTCCTTCCTCTACTCATCTAAAACAGCAAGTATTTCATTTCATGGAAAACCATGAACTAAAACTCATTCTTCATACCAAACTTGCTGGAGAGCCAGGTAACGGGTGAAAGTGGGCTGGGCTGGCCAGGCCCAACTATTGTCCAGCCCGCTTTGGCTGGATTTGGTGGAGTCTAATGGCCACATGCTGGTTTGGGCAAGAGCTTTGAGGACTCATGATGAGTCGCACTGGTTTCTAAGCTTGGATATGCATAAAGGCGACAGGACAGCATTCCCCCCCCCCCCCCCCCCCCCCCCCCCCCCCCCCAAGCTTGACCTATTAAATGCTATTGGAATGAGTACTAGGCTAGTAGGCTGAGCCAGGTTTGGACCTGCATGATTATTTAGCTGGCTGGGCCAGAACAAGGCTCTTCCTGGCACAACCCATTTACACCCAAAACCATGTAGATATGTTTTTTGTAGGGTTTGGAGGGATGAAAAGACCTCATTAATGATTCATAAGGGAATAATTGACCATTTTACCCACCCCTAGTCAAGGACAATTGCTGTTGGGCTTGACCCTAGGTGACCATTATAGGTATGTGCATGAAAACCCAGCAGCGCGTGCCTCGGTGACAGGCAGTGTCTGTGCTAAACATTGAGCTTACAACCAAACGATAAGGAAGAATTTATAAAGAGCTCCCTCTCTCTATTTTCGCCATCTATGAAGATTTAATTCTGGAACCAAGGTTGTGGCTCAATAAAGAAAGGTTTATAACATGGATAGGTTGAAAATGTTTCAGGAACATGGACTTCAGCAAACTGAAAAAACAAGGTGCAAATTGATTGCACATATCAAATGCAATGCTGAAAGCAACTGTCTGGTAAATCCAGTATTAGAGGATCATCCCTACCCCAATACCATGAAAAAGAAAACTCAGAGTGTGGATTCCTCTTCGATTTTATTTTTTTTTGAAGAAACATTTCACTACTCTTTCAAAATCAAACAAATGCTCATGGGCCAAACACATCAAGAAAGAATTTCAGAAGCTACAATGTCACCTCTTCCCAAGTGCTTGAAGCGAGTGGGTCAGATGAAATGATGCTCCTGTCAGTAACATTGCCATTAGCTGACTCTACTAGAGCAACTGAGAGAGTAGTCTCGATTTTATCATTCTTGTCATCCAAAGGATTGCAGCCATAACAGAGAGCAGCTTCAGGGACTGATAAAAACAAAAGATGAAGATAATTAGAGATCCTTGCTATACGAATTGATATTCAAACATACATATATTGCAGATGCTTTTGTCACTACAGGCATTCTCATAATTAAGCTCATGGGTTCTCCCCAGTAGCCTTTTGAAATGACCAATACCATCATGTATCTTACAATGCCAACATACCCTCATGTTTCTGCCTTCTTAATCTTACTCAAAGACCAGGCAGGTTTTTTTATTTTTTTTTCCTTCTTCTAAATAGGCAGAACCTCTGACCACCCAATACTATGCGAGTAGGAATTGGGATTACAACCACCAATAGGGCAGAGGCTCAACTTCAGACAGTTATTTTGCAGATATGATAAGTTGTAAGTACCGCAGAACGGCAGTTTTCGTGATTGCTCGGATGTCTTCCTTCCCAGTCCAAACTCTAGGCATTGAATCAGAATCATGGCTAAACAATGTTGAGAATCTGCAAACATTTTAAATGGTTACCCCATTGTACAAAATAGAAACAGCTCAGTCTATAAACAATCAAATGAACTGCTACCTTTCCTTCATACGAATCAAGACCCTTGCGGCTTCTTCTCTTGCCTTTGTTTCAACAACATTTCTTGCATAGTCTTCTAGGCTTGCAAGCATTTTTCCATGGTTGTTTGGTCAATTTCAAAGCCAGATAGAGAAGAAGAGAATCCAGAAAGAGCTGACTCAGTCTCGCGTTTGAGAAGTTTTTTTTATTGCAGGCCAGGATCGCTGCCAGCTGCATCTAGAAGAGCTTCCACAGGTTCTGCAAGTTGCTGCATTGAGTTGTCCCTACAAGCATATTAAAAACTCTTAATTGCACCAATGCAGTATCCATAACGAATTTAATTTTGTATTTGCAAAAATTATAGCATAAAGTACATTAATAAATCCAACAATCACAAATTTCTAACACTTGAAGAGACATTCCAAGACCAAGGGGTCCAACATACGAGGAGGAAACAAGATCCCATACCTCATATAGGGAATTAAGTTCAGACAGTTTAGCAGCACGGACAGAAGCTACATGTGCATCAATATCACGTCGAAGCTTATCCTGAACTCTAGATGAATCCCAACTTGCTTGTTAATAGCTGCATCTGTAGGCTTAATTACAATTAGTAAATTCACATTCTGACACTAGTAATTGGACCAAAATGCAGGGAAACATCTGATAGTAATAGAAACAAAGTGCACGGAACATGTTCCAGAAAATTAGATCTAGAAATCAGTTCAAGACAAGGAAGATTGTCAATACTCCACATGGGACATCTGTACTATACTAATTTTTAGGGGATGCTGGTCAAAAAAGTACAATTTCGTTATTGGATTATTTGCAGGAAAAGTTATGAAGATTCAGAATTTTATTAAAAAGAACCCAAAAACAATGAAAAGGAAACAGAGATCTGAAAGAGAAAAAACATCAGCTACATTAGGTGCAACGAATCCCCAACAACATGCAAGCAAAGAGCTTCTGTTCCTAGGAATATCATCGGCTGCTGAATTTGCTTCCCTCCTGACATGAGAAAAGGAAACCAAGGCAGTTTCACTTAACTCTCTAACTTCCTCAATCCAATGGACTAGCTGCCAGGGGTAGGGAGAAGATGATCAAGCCCAATTAATGGCAAGATGCGTGTCACCTCACCAGATTGTTCACACCCTGCTTCAATAGAATACCGGACCCGAAAAGGCACCTAGCACGTCACCTGAACTGTTACAAATGACTCCTATGCCTGATGAGCCCAGATTGCCAAGGGAGTTCCATCCACATTCATTTCCAATGCCCTTGCAGAGGGGGAACCCAAAACACCAGACTGCAACCGGGTGAACACGGTCCTCCAATATTGCATTCCAAGCTCCGCAATGTGCTCCCTTGAAGACAGATGCCCATGAGATTATCAGGATATTCACCCTCGAGCCACACGTCTGGAAACTTTAATTACTTACAGAAGGCCCACTTGTTTTGCCCATCCAAATAGCCCACCGGACTGCCAGAAGGATAGCTGCCACAATATTTCTCTTCCTGGAAATAACACATTTTCCACACTTCCAGCATAAAATTAAACAGATTTTGGCATATAACCATGTAACACTGAAGAGCCTTAGAAGAGGAGACCATACACACCAAGAGA